>JAXCLQ010000004.1:5780084-5817183 GCA_035584115.1 Cedrela odorata
AAATCAGTCACTAGCTAAGTAAGTTTCAGTTTCACCATAACTATATTAACAATTTTCTCATTTTAACTTGCAGAGCATCTAAGTCTAGATTCAACGAACAAACGCTAACCAACTCTATCCACTAACTAACAAATAAACCAGATTAAAATACATATTAAATAATAAAAAATCAATTTTTTTAAAGAAAATAATAATAAATAAATAAATTACCTAGCCAAAGCAGGTCGTTTCCTGTCAGGCTGGCCTTCTTCAGCCGAACTGGAATCCAATCCTCTCTTACTATTCGATCTCTCCATGTACCTCGTCTGCATCCTCCCAAAAACGCTACCGTTTTCAGTAGTCTCTGAGAAACTCCACGAAGACAAACTCAAACCAAATTCAAAAACAAATTCCTTCAAGATTTGGAGTGATTCGACCTCATAAAAGAGAATATAATTTAGAGGGAACAGAAAAGGAAAAAGGAAGGTGAAAAAGCAAGCGGGAAAGCAACACCAACGAGAGTGGAATTTCAGTTTTCTTTTTGAGTATGCAAGAAGTTTCGACGAAATGACTACGAATTTTCGCTTCGCTCGGAATTTCTTTTCTGTGCGTTTTTCTGTCTAGTTCTGTTACAGTGACGGCTTGAGCAGTAACGAATCTGACAGTGATTGGACGGTGGTTGTGATTTTTCGGATCGGAGGATCGGGTGATCTGGGCCGTTGGATTTGCCGAAGATCCTGAATACTTTGATTATTTTAAAGTTTTAACACGTGGATGATTATGCTTCCATTATTGTGAAGATAGGCCATGACTGGGTCCTGGATTTTGTTGATTAAAAATTAATAATCAAACTTTACACTTAAGATTATTATTGGATAAGAAGGCTTTGACAAATTTAATTCTGCCTAACTAGAGATAAGACGACATTGACAAATCAAATTGTCAAATTTGGGCACTTAGTGCAGCCATTAGTTTTCAATACATGGAGCTCCACATAGGTTTTGATTAAGATTTATAAGCTAATGTGTTGCTAATATAACATTACTAAATGATTTTAATAATTAAAATATGTCTTATAAATGTTGGTACCAAAAACAAAATTATTAGGACCAAGATTGGGTCCATTGTGTCACTTGAAACTGTTTTAATTGTCACCTTGAATACTTCCAATTATCCTAATAATTATCCTAATATAGTTAGGCTGAGTCATCGAAAATGGCTAGCAAGTACGTTAAGCTATGGAGTGGATTGGGACTATTCAATCGATTCACAATTTTGACTTTATTCATGAAGGACTGCATGCTCATCAAGTATAATATAATATGCAGAAGCTTAGGGTAATTTATTTACTGCATAAGTTTGGGACAAGCAGATTACATAAGTAACATAACTGGAGGCATAATAACAGGAAACCATGCAATTTGCAACTCAAACCATTATGAGCTCTTGCCACAAAATTAATTTTTATGTTGGCAGCAATGCTGTCATATAACAAAATCTGCAACGAGCTAAAAATCTACACAGCTATGCAAAACATCTCAGCAGCTGCACTTGTTAATCTCTATAATTCCCTGAACTGTAGAATGTTTTGACTCCAAACTTCAAAGATTTGGTTTTAGGCAAGGCAGCTATCGCCTTTTCTGGTTCTTTTTTTTTTTCCTTTCTTTCTGTTTCTCTTATTTTGCGGCTTTGACCGTGATCTGTGTTTTGCAACTTTCTTGAATGATTTACTTTTACTCACAGGTATGTTGTGCTTTTTATCAACTCCAATAGATCGTGGAATTGCTGCTGGTTTCTTTTCACTGGGAAAGCTTTCTTCTTCTTGAGTGATTTCACTAGTCGACACTGTGACTTTCATGTCGCCATCATCATACATTGTTGCTAACCGAGTATAAAGCTTTGGCTCATCATACAAGAACATATTCCAGATAAATATGGCAATCTAAGAGTTGTGTTCAATACATGCAGGCACCCAGAACACTAAAACATATGATAAGATTTACATTACGTAGGTAATTAGCCAATGATAAAACTGCTATTGCCTGGAATTCCCTAACAAAGAAGTAAAGAAAAAAGATGCCAGTATCAACAACAGTCCATATAACAGCTTCATCCCAACATCCCTGGGATCCTAAAACATTGCATCGAGAATATACGAAGGCGATATTCCAATCCAGTGGACTGCTGATAGTTTAGCAACTTCAGGAGTAAGATCATCTAATAAAACATACAACTACTGTTGGCAAATTAATACACAGCAATTGGCAAGTGGAGCTAGCAGGTAATAACTAGGGGATCTTTACTGAAGAAAGACATCTTCAAATGTCTCATATACATTTCAATTCATCAGCTTGAAGCTTCTGAAAAATACCTGTAATGGATTCAACTGGCTCTCTTTCTTCATCATCCTCATGGACTCCTCACATTCATCAGGTGCAGAATCAGTGGGTGGTGGAGCTCCACCATATAAAACAAACTCTCTCTCCAATCTCCTCTGCCATAAAAATAAGATGGAGAAATTAGCGCAATGATACGTTGGAAAAACCTTTCAAATTACACATGAATCTGATATAAGTAAATACATAATTGCTTTCGATAAATATCAGCAGTTCACTCCTAGACTAATGAGATTTTTAATCGATTATGGATCTTATTATTAGAATTAAACAAATATAATGGTTGTTTGCAAAGGATTTACACTTCTTAAACCATGTTTATCCCAGGCCAGTGAATGTTTAGGCTATTCATATAAACACGCAAACAGAGGAATACAGAATCAAGGATGATTTATGTATGGGCCTCGAACTTTCGAGACCTGTTGCGCTTCCTCTCCAATGTCTTCCTCCATCGCAGCTCAGACTTCCGTGCCTCGAGTCTCTTGACAGTTGAGACTTGAGAGCTCCGTTTAACAATAGAGTTCGGGTTTTTCGGGTCGCCAATTCGGGTCTACAATATATGGGCCTAAGGAATTTGGATTTCGATGCTACCAAATTCACCTCAAGAATTCCTCTTAACAAAAATTGGACTGTATTTACTATTTACTACACTGGGTGGTGATATTTAATCTACACTATTATAATATTGAAAAATGCCACGTCATCAATATTAAAAAAATATTCTCTTAAAAAAAACTTTTATAATATTATATTTATACGTGTTATATTAAAATTAATTAATATAATATGACGTGACGTGTAATTAAAATAAAATATATTCCCAACATTATCTTAGTATCTTAGCTAATAAGTTCATACCTTTTTCCGACACACATGGTCTTGGACATACGTTACGTTATATTGTTTGGTTTTAATTCATAATTTATAATTAATAAAAAATAATAATAAAATTATATTATATAATAAGCTTATTTAAAATTATTATTTTAATTTGAAATTCGATATATTTTTATTTTTTTAATATTTTATATTATAATAAATTGCTGGATAAGAGGCGGTTAAAATAAATAAATCGATTTTATTTTTGTAAAAGCACTCGCGGCGCGTGACATTTCTCAACGAACCTTCAAAATAATGAAACGACCAACCAACGAACTCACAGCAACACGTGTCTCTATGGCCGGACCGGACCGGACCGGCCGGACCAAACAAGACGTAATACACACTCGATAAAGTCGAAGCTTGAAACGGAACTGAATTCATTCTCTCTTCACTCCACGAAATGGATCGAGACACACTATCGGACCGGGTCCGTATTAACGGAAGGATTACGGCGCTTACGTTAACTGTTGACGGGAGGCTACGGTGGACGGATGGAGGTCAACGGAGTTTGACTATTGGTAAGGAGGTTCTCGGTTTTGTTGCGGACGGTAGTAGAATTAGAATCAGGGCGGTTGTTGAAGGAAAAGATGCAATCTGCTGCGGAGGGAGTACGGGAGGTTTGGTGAGGAAGGATTATGTTTTCGAGCCTTTGTCTGAGGATTCTCGAAGACTCTGGTGTGAAAAACTGCGTCAATGTATTGACTCTCTTGGTAAGTTCGTTTTACTAGTAATTTTGTATTTCCGTTTTTATTCTTTTTTTTTTTTTTTTGGGTTTCGAAATTTTTTTATTTAATATGTTAATGCGATATTGTGGTTCGTGCAATGATTCTTGGTGAAATTTGTTAATCAGCTTTGATATGAAAATCAGAGGAACTTAAGGAAATGAAGGCTTTGTTCAGAGGAACTTAAGGAAATGAAGGCTTTGTTTGGTATTATGGTACTGCAATACTGTGGCTTTGAAGCTACAGCTGTTTTGGAAAAATAAGTACTTCCGCAAAAAATTAGTGTTTACCAAATACTTTACTAGCTTAAGCATCACAATCCCAAACGAAGCCCAAATTTGTTTATGAAGTGAGCAGGTTCAATGTGTTTAGTTGTGCTAATATTATGATTAACATACTTGAGATCAATGTGGGTGCTTTCCAGAGTGTGGAAAGAACTTCAAATTAGACATTTCCAATGCATAGTAATGCTGTCTTTTGTTGCATTAAAAATTAAAAAAAGAATGTAGCAAATAAACAGAATTTAGAATTTTTTTTGGAACAGTTATTCAAACTCTGATGTAATTGGAGTTTTATATGCTGCCATTATGCTTATTGTTGAATTTCTTTTGGGTTGTCTTTTTTTTTTTTTTTCTTTTTCTAGTTTGTTTCTGTATTTTTATCTTTATATTTTTTTCATTTTGCGATATAGATCGGCCGAAGAGGCTGTTAATTTTTGTGAATCCATTTGGTGGGAAGAATATGGCATCCAAGATTTTTCTTGATGATGTGAAACCACTTCTGGAGGATGCTAATGTGCAGTTTACAGTTCAAGGTTCAGTTTTTTACATACTATATTGTACAAATTGATTATGATGTTTACTTGTTTTTGGATTGCTTCTCATGCTTTATGTTAATTTGACGCTTAGAAACTACACACCAACTGCACGCTAAGGAAGTCGTTAAAGTGCTGGATCTTTCAAAGTATGATGGCATAGTTTGTGTCAGCGGTGATGGTATCCTTGTTGAGGTTGGTCTTATAAGTTTAGCTGCTGCGTTCACTATATTGTGTGGTTTTTTGTTTTGACGAGAACTATATTCTGTGATTTTGGAAGCACCTCATTAAAAAATGATTATCAGGGCCACCAATGATATCTTTTTTTTTTTTTCTTCGTGATTGATTTATAATAAAAAATATTGTGCAGAGTTTTTAGTTTGAATTCACTTACACTTCTATTTCACCATCTGAGATTATTCTTTTTTAACTTTTTTGCTGAGGCAGCATACCTTCAAATTCTTAATGTTTAACATGCTTTCTTTTGCCATAGTTTGTATGAAAATGGTAAATACTTGTTTATTATGACTCAGAAACATTAAAATGCCAAGGAGTCTCATTTTTATGATTCACTGATTTGTGGCACACTCAGAGAAAATTGTAATTATTTCCTTGCAATAATACATTGATCTGGATGAATTTTTCTGCGGGTTGAGATCATCATTTGTTTGTCCCACTTGGAAGCTTGGACTATCGGGCCTTGGAAATAAGAGAAAATTTCTGTTACCGTACTGCTGTGACTTTTATCATCAAGAGTCTTGGATTTTGATCATATGTTTTTGTTTTTCTCTCAAGGCCTGAATGTGTCTTATGTTATAATGGTTATATTGGTAGATCACTTTAGAGTGTAGTCAAGTGTATGTTTCTGAATTTTCTTGCCTGAGTAGTTATAACATTAGTGGCATTATAATTTTGATGGCCATTTTGGTGCAATATGCCTTCTGTCTACCTCCGAGACTGGATATTTTCTTGTTTAATTTCTGTGGCATTATTGTAGTTTCTGTACCTTGTGTCTTTCTTACTAGTTTTGGTACATTTTAGTAGGTCGTAAATGGACTACTCGAGAGAGAGGATTGGAGTTCTGCAATAAAAATGCCCGTTGGAGTAGTTCCTGCAGGTTTGCTTTCTTCTTATTTAATTCTTGTTATGTTAATTCTTCTCAAGAGATGGTATGGTCAGTAAGGAAGTAGTTGGAGTTATTCTGCAATTTATGGGATACAATATTATGTTCATTGCCATGCCTTCTATGGTTTGTTGGCTCTGGGTCTATGTATCTGCATCTAGGCTATCCAAAAACAAGCTTGTCTTTCTGAGAAACATTCATGATAATCTAGTGAGGAGAAAGTTGGAAGCTAGCCCTTTTTCTGGTGGGAAATCACTGGATTGTGCTGCACAAGATGAGATGACTATTTAAAATATCTAACATTAGTTGTTTGGTGGTTGCAACTAAAGATGTCTTCTATAATGGAAGACACACTTTTGGTCCCTGATTACTGCCATTTATGTTACTGATTTTTCTTATGTGAAAAATGCTTACGTCATGTATATATCTTTGCTTGCAAATATAATTTAATGGTTTCAAAAACCTATTTATCTGCAAATTATTTAGGAATTCATTCAACTTGTAATCTTTTATATACTAATTCAACCCTTTTCTACCATTTCCTTTGTGCTCATCTTGATTATGGATGATATTTTTTTTCTTTTCCTTTTGTTAATGCACATGAAACATTTTCTCAACTGCTTTACAATATTTTAATTGGTGACTTGGAGATTTTATGGATGAAGGCACAGGAAATGGCATGGTCAAATCTCTATTGGATTCTGTTGGTGAACCCTGTAAAGCGTCCTGTGCAACTCTAGCTGTTATTCGAGGTTAGAGATGGTGTCTATTACTGTTTTTTTCTCTCTGAGTCTAAATACATATAAATCTGTCTTTTATTTCAAACAAATGGTGGCTTATTTTGATAAAAAGATTTTTCCCTTCATGCTATTTCCCGGCAGGCCATAAGCGTCTATTGGATGTAGCTACAATCTTGCAAGGCGAGATCAGATTTTTTAGTGTCCTGATGCTCGCGTGGGGTATACTTTCCTATTACTTCTAGATATGTACTTGAACAGCTGCCTCTAATATTAAGTGAATGGATTGTATTGCTAGCTTAAGTTTTAGGACTGGTAACAACTCAGGTTTTAACCTTGGCAGTCAGCTTCAGTAATTCTTACAAATTTTCTCTTTCGCCCTTTCTATTTTTCCCAGGTCTGGTGGCAGATATAGATATTGAGTCTGAAAGGTATAGGTGGCTGGGGAGCACTCGCGTTGATATATATGTATGTTCTTTGTTAGTATCTTTTGGGTCTTCCAATATCAATAGGTTGATTGTTTCGCTCCTTTATCTTCCAAAAGGAAAAACGATCTCTGAGAGCTTTTTCCTGGATCTGAAAGAGAGTACTTGTCTCTAATATGTACATACCTGCATGCATAGAAAAATACATAAATGCATACATGCCTAAATATATACAGTCATACACACAGGTATGTGTGTACATACTATGTTCTGAATTAATAATTTTTGGTGATTGAATCCAGCGTTATTTTTGTAAGTTGTGAATATTTAAGTGAAAAATACAAACTTTTTTATTGTTAGTATTTCACTATCATAGCCCCAGCCAATGTAGCTGAAAAATGAGTGAATGGTATTGCGTGATTTTCTTACCGATTATCTTGTTAGACAGGTTATGAAAGAAAGAGTTGATGTTACTATGAATTGTTGTTGAGAACCAGCTGATACTGATTCTCCTTTGTCACTTCTGCTATAGGCTCTGCTACGGATACTGCGTTTGAGGGGATATAATGGACAAGTTTCTTTCGTGCCTGCACCTGGTTTTGAAAATTATGGGGAACCAACGACATACAGTGAGCAGAATATCTGCAATCAAAGCCAAGAGCAGCCCATTAAGGTTTTGCGGAATGGCTACCAGGGACCAGATGTTGATTTGAAAAATCTAGATTGGAGGACAATTAACGGACCATTTGTTTCAGTCTGGCTTCATAATGTACCATGGGGCAGCGAAGATATCATGGCTGCTCCTGATGCGAAGGTTAGTTTATTTTCAACTCCTTTTGGGATACATTAACTTGTGAAATATGCTCCTTCTCTCTTTTTCCTTTTCATTTCATTTCTTCTGTGTTTTCTAGTCTCTGCATGTTGTAAACCTGCATACCAATCTTGTGTGCATGGTATCAGTGGTTAGATAATTCAGAAATTATAGGTGAAACTTAAAGCTTGATTGGATTTCAAGCTTTCTTTATAACAAATGTTTCTTCAAACACTATTTTACTTAAGGCAATTCTTTGTTATGCTTTTATTTAATTCTATACATATATATTCTTATATGTTCATGTGTTCTCTTTTTCGTTTTTGTTTTCATTTTTTTGTTTTTGAATTGTTGGAGAAAATGACTGGCTTTTTTTCTTTCTTCTCTTGGAGACGGGAGTTCCATAATTTGCTGATTGGTTTAGCACTTACATATGTGGTAGAATTTGTGCATAGTGAACAATTTCATTTAAGTTGTTCTTGTCTTGCATAATGTGCATGAATATTGTTATGTCTGTTGCATAATGAGTTTGACTGACCATTGTAATTTTTTACAGATTCTATTGGATGACATTGTGCCTGTTATCTATGGGCATAACTGACATTTTTTTGCTGGTTGATGTGTAGTTCTCGGATGGTTATTTGGACCTGATTATCACCCGGGACTGTCCAAAGTTAGCATTGCTACAAATAGTGGCAGAAATGAACAAAGGAGGTCATGTCAAATCACCATATGTTTTGTATCTTAAGGTGAGTTTGTTAAAATGGTGAACATTGGCTTGTGCGGGCACATTACCTGCTCTTGTTCTTTTGTTAATAATGTTTAAGCTCTGAAACAAATCTCGACATCAGTTGGCTGGTGGAGAATATTAGTCTTGGCAGCCCACAAAAGAAAAAAAAATCGAGAATATCGGTGCCTCTAACAAAGCGAAAATGCTTGTCTTCTGGATTATGTTCGTTTCTTCATTGAAATTGTTCATTTTTGGGGAGATATTTCTACATTCTATTCTTCTCAACTTATATATCTCCATTCACAGATCTCATCTGCATTCTCTACATTTTGCAATAAACTACAGGTTAAAGCATTCATCTTGGAGCCCGGTACACGCACTCAGGACCCAAACAAGGAAGGAATTATAGACTCGGATGGTGAGGTCATCGCCAGAGGAAAAGGAACTTACCAGTGTGACCAGAAGGCTCTGATGTCCTACGATAAGCTACAAATAACTGTTGATCAAGGTTTAGCTACTTTATTTTCCCCTGTATAGATATAAAACATTGTTTAGATGGATTTGAGATTGTAGTTACACGTATATCAACCATGGAGGATAAATTTTCATGGGTTTTTATTTACTTTTCCCTGTAAAGAACTAGGAAGTAAAAATAAGGGAATTGTAAAGAAAAGTTATGGCAAGTTGCTTGCTCAAATGGCTTTGCAATTGCAAGTCACCCCTTGCTTTCAAGGAAATGTACAGTTTGCTTTTTTCCTTGATATTCAAAGCTTGATTTATGAACTAAAATTCAAAAAATTGATTTTTTAAGGGTAAGATTCCCCCCACAAACTCTAGGGGCGGAATTATAAATCGCATATAGAAATAGATTTTCGAACTATGCTACAACAGTATTCATATAATTTTTATATTTACAGGTGACATAACCAACAATATTCATATAAATTTCATATTTACAGGTGACAAAACCAACTATGCTACAGTGGTAAAATGATGTAATATTTTCTTCGCAACCAGAACAAGAATGGCCTACAAACAGCTAGCTAGGGAGTTGTCAATCTTGTTAAGAAAATGTTTGAACTTCACGTTCCAACAGTGTGTATTTTCCCAAGTTTTAATATGTTGGGCAACATGTGAGCCTGCATAAAGTCGGGGTGTGCGCAATTTCCACCTTACGCATGACAATTAATTGACGACTATTGCTACTGATACTGTTCTCTTGTGAATGAAATGAAAGGTTGTATGTACACCACCCACCAAAACTCGGTGCGGCGACGCGTTTCATGCCCAAGTCTCAAATATTCTTTTCCCGATTTAGAGTTAATTTCATGTGTTAGATGCCAGGTCGGCAAGAATTGCATCGCTGCTACCATGGTGTGACGTGTATAGTCAAGTCAAATATATAATGAAAGCTAGCTTCAGGCTTTACCCTTGCATGTTGGGTATGACGTGTGTGCACTAGCACCAGATAAACAGGAAAAAGGTCAAAAAAGTCGTCAATGAATAAGAATCACGTGCAGGGTATGAAACATCCGAGAAAGCATGGAAGATAGAATTTTCCACCAAAGTGGGTCCACAAGCTTGACTTCGGACCGACAAAATACAAATGAAATGCCTTGTCGTTTTTATACCCCAAACTACGGACCTCATCACTTCTACGTGATCACTCGATCCACATGGCGAAGGTATCCTTTTGAAATAGTTAAAACGACGGCACGTCAGGGAGGTATGGCCTCCTTCCTGCCTGTCTGTATATTACACGTGACTGTCTGTCTGTCTGTCTTGTTCGTCCACGTTATAACCTTGTTAGCTTTATCCTAGGAAATAAATCCAAATCCGCCATACATTATATACAAAGAAAGCCTGCATTGTTGTTATACATACGTACGTACGTACGTACATACATACATATATAGATGTGGCCGAGAGTGAATGCTAGATATATGAGTTCCGACCCTCTTTTACCCCATAATTGCAAGAAACCCTAAAACCTGCAACACATGCAATTGCAGTATCTCTTGCCCACCAAAACAACAGTCTACCGTAAATATCTAACTACTCCCTAATTTAATATAAAGATATTGTTTATCTATTTTGACCTTATGAATATACTGTTTTAATTGCTTCAGAAATTAATCTCAGCCGTTGATCTCACATCAAGATCAGTAGTTCACTCTATGTCCTGTCACTGGCCCCACTTTATTAACTTTGCTATCACTTCTACCTGCAACAGCAAAACCTGTAAGTAATTGTAACTACTGTAGTTAAGTTAACGTGCGGGATTACAACCGTAGAGAAGTCTTACGTCCGAAAGTACTGGGAAATAAAAAACGAAAAGTCATAACGCGCGTGTCTTAAAAATTATGCGTTACGTGGTTGCATGACCTTGGCGGCGGGTCCATGATTATCACATTACCTTACTAATAATCACTAATTTCCTTACTCTCGTGAGTACACCAAGTTTCCTACTCGCTTTTAATTTTCCACGTGTGGCATTTTTCTAAATTCACGAAAGTACACGGCAAGTCAAACTACACCCAAATGACCAAAATATCCTTACCGTGTTTGCCCGGGAGCGGTATATATTTATCGTCTTTTCGGATAATTTAGGATTATTTTGAACCAATAAAATTGAGGGCAAAAACGACAACAAAAAAATATAAAACATAGACAAAAGCACCCACGTATGTTTAAATAAACTACACAATTATGCGCCTTTTATTGTATTTTCTCTCTGGTTCTTGAGGAGAAACTAAACTGAAACCCATCTCCATAAGCCGTTCATTCGTGGGGATTGTTTTCACAGATCAGGCAGTAACGAACATTTTGAAGAGTTTTTTGGACTTTTTACTTATTCGACGGCTTCGAAGTGGAAGAATTTTAGGGTTTTATGTGTCGTTTGTGCTGCCTTTGAGGTTATTTTTCGATGTCGTCTTCGTCCAAGATTTGCTTTAACAAGGAGTGTAAGGACTTGAAATCGGAGCGGCCGAGAAAAGGCTGGATTTTACGTGCGGGGGAGCTGGCCGAGCTCTGTGATCGATGCGGGTTAGCTGAAATTTTACTTTTTGTTGACCTTTTTCTTTTGAGTTGAATTTGGTTTGAAATTATGGGTTTTGGTGTTTATAAAATTCGGGTTTGGAATGAAATTGGGTTTGCTTGGAGGGTTAAGTTGGAAGAAGATTGGATTTTGGTTTTATATGTGTGATGGTGTGAAGTTTAAGTATGGTGTGTTTTGAATATTTGCATGCGTCCCGTCATTTATTGCTGTAGAGTGCTATAATGGAGTAAAAAAATACAATTTTGTTATGCTTTGTCTGTTCAAATAAAATAAAAGTTCTAAAATTTATTAGAAGCTTCTGTCAATATAGGGAACTTTCTGATGTAATTCTTTATGTTACGTGCAGAAATTTATCTAATTACGTGTTTGTAATTTAAAACTAATTACTGATGTGGAATTTATAGTCTTTGTGGTTTGATGTCGGATTGTCACCGTGAATGGTTGTTGGGAGGTAGTAGGGCGTTAGATAAACTAGCGGTGAGGTTAAAGTCAACTAAGTTGGCATTGAAGTGGGCAAAATGATAGGCCACATTCCACAAGAATTGGGTTTGGTTACAAATTCTACTTAATACTAACTATAAAAGGTCGTTACTTTCAAAGGAAAACATCTATCTTTCAAAATTGTTAACCTGAGTGACTTATGTCTTCATTCACACTCTAATTTACTACAAAACTAGGATAGAGTCCTTTTTACAGCTTACATGAGCTGATGAACGGGTCTGTCATGTGAATATTGGTGATTATGCATTGCCATTGTCTAATTGAAAGCCTGTTTCTGCTTGTTGGTTGGAGTTTGCAGCTGAAATTTAGAGGATTGATGGGTGTGGTGAAATACAATACATAGTACACGTTAGCTGAAGCGTAACTCTTGGAGCTACTTTTGGCGTATCTTTCTATTACAATCAATGATTGCATGGATATTGTCACAGCATTGGCTATCCCTGTTTTGTTTAAAAAAATTTACGCATAATCTGTCCATTCATTGTGAAACAACATTTGGTTGTATTTTTCGTGTTCTTTCTGAACTAATCATGCCTGCTTTGTGTTTTCTGTGTGTCCAAGTTTTATCTAATACTGGTCTTGATGGGTGTCCAGTTAGGATGTTGCAATTTTGAGGCTAAAAGATATAACGTAAAATGATGAATTTGCGTTAGTAAATTCCACATGTGGAATTATTTTAGTGTGGAGATGCATTTTCTGATTTGTTGATTGGACTAGGATCTGTTGGCATTTTTTTCTCCTTTCTTTCAATCTGAATCTAACTTGTATGTCACATAATTATTCTTAGCCTAAGATCTGTTGTATTGCAATAATCAATGATATTGTGAATGTTTTGTGTTTTGTGCTGTGATGTCCTTTCTGATGGTGGTTCTTTGCAATTCTAGATCTATTTATGAGGAGGGAAGATTTTGTGATGTTTTTCATTTGAATGCTTCTGGTTGGAGGTGTTGTGAGACGTGTGGCAAGGTAAGCAGAAAAATTATATGGCTTTTTTAGTGTGATGGATATTAGATTTATGGCTTACATCTTTTAAATTTCAGCTTTGGACCTATTCTGATTCTTCATTTTAATTTAAACTTACTTTGCAGCGGGTTCACTGTGGATGTATTATTTCAGTTCATGCATTTACACTGTTGGATGCTGGAGGAATTGAGTGCATGACATGTGCTAGGAAAAATGTCTTATCGGTAAGGAAGATTTTGGCTGGTTCTCATTATTATACATATTCGATTTTTCTTTGTGATTGTGTATGGTTTTGACTACAGAGCAGAGGATGCTTATGATGACATTTCTGGATATTGGCCTCTAATATTTTCCTCTGTTTTATTGAAGATGTTAATAATTTTTTTAATTATATTGAGCTTGTTTCATTGATTGCATCTCACACCCTCTGCTAATGATGTATGGCTAAAACTGAGACAAGTCCAATTTTTTTTAATCAGTAAATGAAATGCTAAGGGAGGAATGAAATGTGGGTTTTGAGAATTTGCGTTGCTGGTGTTGTGTTTAGCTATGCAATGTGCTTATATGTTTCTTGTGCAAATGTAGTTTGAAGTCATAAGATACTAAATGACTGTACTTTCATCTATTACTGTGGTGTTTGTTGAGGTATAGGGAGCTCAAAAGGTTGCAGTATTGTAGACTGCTCTCTAATTTTTATTTTTCTTATGATGGAGAATTGTTTATGGAACATGTATGGGGTGAATGATTCTTATAGTGGTAATGAGAAATGTGTTATATGATGGAAAGCTAACACTGTTTTCTTGGCTGTAGAAGAAAATAAAGGTGATCTTCAATGCTTCCTTTTAAGTTGATGAATATGGTTTAATTCTTAGTTTAGGTTCTCTGTTACATGCTTTGATTGTGATGATTGACTTTCCTTCCCTATTAACTTGCTAGCATTCAAAATATCATTTAATTGTTTTTGCATCCATGTAATTTGCATTTTTACATGTGGATTGGAAATTTTTTTATTTAAGTATTTCATCTGCTATTTTCTGTTTCTGAGCACTTGATGTTTATGCTATACTTTTATATTTCAATTTTATTTTTCTTTAATTTCTCTCATTGCCTTTTCCTCTGTTGCTCTGCCAGAATCTTCTATCATAAAATGAAATCCTTTTGTGTGCGTTTGTTTCTAGGAACACTCCCTTTTCTGTTTATTTGGATTGTGGTATGCTTCAGTGATTATTTTTGCTGTAAATGAAAAATTGAACTTTCTTAGTTATTATGTATGTTCTCTCCTTTGATGTGAAATTTTTTTGTGCTGATTGAACCTAATGACATTATGAATTATGTTTCTTTGGCTGTGATGTAAAAGCACAACTCTACTTTCCATGTTATATTCTGTATTTCAGGCACCAACTCCTTCATGGCCGCCTTCTTTATTTTATCAAACGCCTTTACCTGAGAGGATTAAAGACCTTTCTGTCAAAAATTGGACTCAGTTAGCTGGTTCAGGTCCTGTACCATGGCGACAAGCACCCAGTCTGTTCAATTCTTCCATTCCTCACTCCGAACTGCATCAAAAGATGCCCTTTGAAGCTGAGTTGGCTACAAGCGTTGAGAGACTCAATGCTGGCGAGAGAGTATCTGCTTCTTCCCTGGAAAAAAGGAAACTTGAGGATTTTTCTGAAAGGCTGATGAATGGAGGACTGAAGAGTGGTTTGAGGGAAATACCTGTGAATGGGAATGCAGGTTTGAATCATTTCCCTGCATCTAATATGTTGATAAAAAATGTATGTTGGGGACTGGCTTTGACTGCCATGCTGGAGAAAATGGTTGGTAGAAACAACACATAAGAGCAGTTTCTAAATTCGTTCCGATGATTTTGTTGCAGGAATTAACCTAGATGAGCAACCTAGTTCGTGTCTAAGTAAATCTCAGCAGTCTTCCTCCTTGAAGGATGATTCATCTACTCCACCTTTTGGTTTGGCTGTATCTTATGCATCTTCGAATGAAACAAATGGTCAAATCGTGGTCTCTGGAACTCATTTGCGACCACCCCTTCAGCCGCCACTTGTGAAGCTTCATGGTAATTTAAATAATGGAGTTGATTCGTTGGGTGAAACTCAGGTTCGCAATGGTAGGCCTCGAGTAGATGCCCGCGGAAGAGTTCCGTTACTTCCTCGGTACTGGCCCAGATTCACTGATCAAGATCTACAGCAGATCTCTGGAGAGTATCCTTTGATTCTGGATGGTTTTAGTGATAAACTTGAAAAAATGCATAAATAATAAATATAATCTTTATCATCTAAGCAATTTGGAATTATGAGTTCTTATTTCTTGCTCCAAATTAATTGAGAGTTCATTAATAAATCTAAAAGAGCTTCATAGCTGTCCATTCTTTATATTGCTTAGAGCCTCCTATAAGCCTTAACTATGTTTAAGTTCAAATTCTGTAATCACTCCTTTGTTTGAGAAAATGTTGAGTGCTAGTGATGCGGGGAGAATTGGTCGCTTGGTGCTTCCCAAAAAATGTGCGGAGGTGAGTCTTTGGGCGTCTCAGCCTGACTTCCATATTTGTTCAGCATTTAATCACTCTATGTTAGAAGACATTATTTGTTTGCCAATTGTTATTGAGGTGATCGTTATGGCCAATTTGTGAAACCTGATCATATATATAATCATTGTTGTACTTTGGTTCTTTGATGGTTAATGTGAATAATGATGCAATCAGCTTGCATATTTTCATTATCATATGATTCTTTCTTATTGTACTGCTTGCTTGATATATAGTGAGGAATTTCTCTGTCATGGATAAGACTAGTCTGTTATTTTTGCAAGAGTTGTTGGCTGCCAGAGTAGTGAACTGAGTTGTGTCTTTCAATTTGGGCATGCTGGTCTTGTGCCAACCTCTTAGATGGATGTGGATATTTTTGGTTGGAAGTTCATGTATACTGCTGCCGGCTTTCAATTTCTTTACTGTTCAGTTTGTTAAAAGATACTCCCAGTTTCTGGCCTTGTGACCACCCTCGTGAACTCATTAGAGTTATAGAGCGAGATGAATTATTAGGATTGCTTGTTGGCCACTAACTCAATTTTGATTCTATAAGATCCTTGTCAAATTAAGCTTAAACTTAATGGTTTTTTTCTCAAATTTGCATCCAATCATTGTATATTAACATGCACCCACCGATTATGCAGGCCTACTTTCCGGCAATCTTTCAGCCTGAAGGCTTACCACTTAAAGTCCAGGATTCAAAAGGCAAGGAATGGGTATTTCAGTTTCGCTTCTGGCCCAATAATAATAGCAGAATGTATGTTTTGGAGGGAGTCACTCCTTGCATACAGAACATGCAATTGCAAGCTGGTGACATAGGTAACCAACCAATATCACAGGAAAGCAATGAAATGTTCTCTTTGGTATTGAAGGTGCATGTTCATGCTTTAAATCAGCGCGTACCTTACCTGCTGTGAATTCTCTTCTTGGAAGTTATTTGGACTTGATATATTTGCTGCTTGGTGTTACTGGATTTTTACATGTATGGTTTTTAGATTTTGTCAAACATCTGGTTGTTTCCTCCTATTATTTTTGTTTTTCTTCAATCAACTTGTTTCATGCCTTTAGTATATTTTTATCAGTATTGCTTGTGAGTGGTGTGATCTTCATGCAATTAAGAGCATCATGGTTTCAGTTGTTATCTGTTTTGGTACTGAGGTTCTATTGTGTTTTCTCAGTAACATTTAGCCGGTTAGAACCTGAAGGAAAATTGGTCATGGGATTCAGAAAGGCTTCAACTGCCCAAGCATCTGATCAGGTGTGGCCCTGAACTATATAGCCAAGTATCTTAATTATGGTTGCATAAATGTAATAAGTACTAGATGGTGACATTAATATGCAGGGGAATTTGTTAGTATAATTATTTTATGGTTTCATTCTTAATGACATCTAGAGGTGCACTAAGGAGTGTGTGTTGTTTATATATTTATTGATATTGGTTGTACTTTCAACATTTAACTCTTGCCAATCCATTTACAATTTGACCACATCACTTATTATAGCTCAAAATTTCAGCTTGCAGGAACTGTTGGTTTAGAACCCACTGAAACTGGTCTTGGTCCTAATTGTCCTTGTATAGAGTAATGCATTAGCTGTACAGGGATTTATCTGATAAATAGGATAGATATTTACATAATTTGTGTTTGGCAGTTAGTTCTGCAGACAAGAATTGACATCTTCTTTGTATTTGTTATGTTTGGCAGGACAATGAAGTAACTAAGGCCAGGACTGGAGTTTCCATGAACGGTGATGTTAGTATCACAAAAACTAAAACTGGTGAAATTGCTTTTAACTATTTGTCATTTAAACGAATGCTCAGATCACCTAGCTTTTTATCAATCAACCAGGCTGAACTGGCAGATCCTAGTTCATGGTCAAAAGTTGATAAGTCCGGATATATAGCAACAGAAGCACTTGGAGCTAAATCTTCAGTTTCTAGAAAGAGGAAGAACACTACATTGGGTTCAAAGAGTAAGCGACTGAAAATTGAAAACGAGGATTTGATAGAGCTGAAGCTAACATGGGAAGAAGCTCAGGGACTTCTCCGTCCACCTCCTACTAATGTTCCAAGTGTGTTGGTGATTGAAGGTTATGAGTTTGAGGAATATGAGGTACCATGGTTGACTGTGTTTTTAGTTCGAAATGCACTAGATTTTAAGCGATATTTGTTTTTCTTCGTTACATGTAATATATCTATACACTTCTTGTTGCCTGTGCTTGTGGCAAGCAGAGGTGGTAGTTACTCATATTCTGTGTCTCTGGTTTTGTTAAATGTAAATTATCATACTTTTCATTGTGGCTAGGATGGTGTGAAAAAACATTGTTCTTCGATGGCATATTTAGAGACCTACCATGACTGACCTAAATAAACTGGTAGCTATTAAGATCATTGTAGTAAGGATGCTGGACCATAGATGATAGGGTATTTTGGTAATGTAAGGTTTTTTTATTTTTTATGACGATGGAAAATGATAAGGTATGATGCTTTAGACTTCCTGGTTTACTTAGTTTCTACCTATCTAGTGACTGGTTTATCTTACACCATCAACTCAATCCTAACTTCGATATTAAACCTCCAATTGTACTAATCTGGTAGGTATATAAATTATAACAAGTGTTGGATTATCAACAACACGTATGCCTTGCATGACTAGGAATTTACTAAATGGGCTTTACCCCAGCTTGACAATGCCACATAAATATACAAGTCTAGACCAGTAAACTCTTTCTTCTACGGTTGCCACTGATTATAATTTTATTCTATATGGATGCCAAAGCATTTGTGATCTTATTTTTCATTGAACATATATAGCTTGATTTAATACTAACTGGGACTGGTAACATTTGACCTTTTTTTTCTGCATGTTTTTGTTTTCCTTGGCATTATATTCCATTTTTGAGGCCTCCAAGCTTTTTTGAATTTTGATGTTTGTTACAACAGGATGCACCAATACTTGGGAAGCCAACAATATTTGCAACTGATGACGTGGGGTAAATCACTTAACCTTTGAGTGCTTGGGCTTGCATTTAAGATGTTTGTGTTGATACTAATCTTGTTTTGTTTTATTTCATTATAATTCTGCACATATCTGATTAACACAAATTATATCCACAATATGCCATAGAGCATATAAAATCTTCTATTGTGTGGACAGTTTAAGTGATTGGAAGAGAAATATAGCCACTCCATTTGGTTTAAGATAATGGGGTTTTGTGTGTGTTATGTTTCCATGATCTGGAAGTTTTTTGAATTTTTAAATGACTAACCTTTATGAGTTAGAATTGTCCACATTCCGGGGATTTATTTTCTTGAAACTACACAACACTCATAAACCTGTAATAACTTGATACGGAGCTCCATTTGTAAAGTTTCAGCATGACAGAAAACCCGATCAGCTGATTTTCTTTACCATCATTGAAGGCAATTGCTGATATCACCGTTGATACGACACTCTTTCTGATGAATGCCTTTAGCAGCTGACCAAATTTTTGTTAATTTCCAACACTGTACCTATTGGCTGACATGAGCTGAGACCATGGTTTGGTAGTAAAGCTAACTTGAAAGAGTTCGAAATTTTACCGTCATAGAGACTGGATCTGGGGTTCCAGATCAGCAACGTAACTATAAAGGGAAAGTGCTTGGTTAGTTGTGTTTAGGAAGGAGGCCATGGTAAAAGATAGTTTATTTTCTATTATATCTAATGGGCATGGTTTCTTTTTATTCACTGTCATTAATTTAACCCCCATAAAGCATGCAATTTTGTTTTTGTAGCATTTGCTCTTTTATTTTCATCCCATATTGGGACTGAATAATTGGTTGTTTTCTTAGGATTTTTTGTTCTGTTTATTGTGTTGAAATGGATTTGTGATAATTGTGTCACGATGTGCAAATGTACCCAAATTTTTTTTTTTTTTGCTTTGACAGTGAAAAGATTCAATGGATTCAATGTGAAGATTGTTCAAAGTGGCGCAAAGTGCCTGCCAATGCTCTTCTTCCATCCAAATGGACCTGTTTGGGAAACATATGGGATCCAGAAAGGTATCATTAGCAACTTATTTTATATTTAAACCTAGAAAATTTCCTCTGTCTACAACTTTTGTGGCTGTTTGGTGCCCTTTTAACCTCATTTTTTGAGTTATAATATCTTAGAACAATTGTCCCTTTTAACCTCCCCTGCAATCTGCAAATGTACAGTTTGAAGTGCTAGGGGTTCTTGGCCAAACCAGGACTACTACATTTGGGCAATTCATCTTATCATACTACTGCTCCTATGATGTGCAGTAGAAGGATAATTGATCATGGTCATTAGGGATTAGTTGTGATTAAGTGTCTTTGTTAGTCCTTTCCTTTTTTCCCTCCCTCTACACTAGGAAAGAGTCAATTTTGGGTCTCAAGGTAAAATCCTTCATAAAGATATAATGAGCGGAGTTGGTGCTCTTATCGTATTTTTCTGTATTTTCATTTGATTAATATGTATGAATCCTCTCTGCTGCCAGATCTTTGTGTTCAGCAGCTCAAGAATTGTCGCTTGAAGATCTGATACCACCATGTAATTCAGGTAAAATATTGCCTGGAATAAATTGCATTCTCTTATCTCCAGAGCTTACTGACCCTTGTATGGTTTATAAGGAGCAGATGGGCTTTATTCTACTGAAATTTGATAGTTTTATGATGATATCTTTTGTTCAAATGGTAATACTTACAACTTATTCCCTATTATCCAATCGCATTCGGTTCTATTACTGTGATTGACAGCTCCTTTAAAGAAAATGAAGGTGATGAAACGGGAACCTGATAATGTTGAAGCTTTGGAGGGACTTGACACACTTGCCAATCTAGCTATCTTGGGAGAAGGTGAGGCACATCCAGCATCATCCCAGGCCACTACAAAGCACCCCCGACATAGACCTGGCTGTTCCTGCATTGTGTGCATTCAGCCCCCAAGTGGGAAGGGCCCAAAACACAAGCAGACATGCACATGTAATGTGTGCCTAACAGTGAAACGCCGTTTCCACACCTTAATGTTGCGGCGTGAGAAGAAACAGTCAGAGAAAGAAGCAGAAACTTCACGTAAGAAGCAGCAGCAGAAGCAGCCTCTGCCTGATAAATCAGCGGATGATGACCCCCTTTCATGTAGCAAGACAGGAAATAACAATCTGAGTGAGAAAAAAGTAGTTAGTGAGGGTTCTGATGGTGATTCTAACAGGATGAAATCCTCCACTTCCCCTTTTAAGGGCCAAATTGATCTAAATATTCAGCCAGAGCGGGAAGAGGAGCTATCCCCTGGGTCAGATTCTGGCAGCATAGCAAGGCTACTCCAAGATGCCACTGAGAAGTATCTGAGTCAGCAGGGATTGCCAAGCTCATTTATCAATAATATTGAGGCACTTGATGAGGGACTACAATGTGGAGAGACGGGTAAAAAAATTGGTAGTGGTATGACCCTAGATGGCAGTCATAAAGATGCTGATGAGGACCATCATGGTACTTTATCTATGAAAGCCTCTGCATCCATATCTGCCCCTGGATAAATCACCTCTTGTCGTATATGCAACGCTATATTGACCATGGCCAGACTGTTATGTTGAAGGCTGGGACAGTTTCCAACACATTCATCCATGTTGGCATTTTGCTGCTTCAGGTCTGTACATAAAGAAGAGGGGTAGGAGTCAGCTGACATGGTTAGGAAACCAATAGTTTTACTGATTTACATACGATGACATCTCCTACAGGAATATTAGTGTACCTTTGAGGTGTTACAAAATGAAAATGATGATAATGCGACTGCAGAGATGGTAGGTTGAAGCTGCATATTTACTCATAGGAACTCACCTTCTGCCTTATTTGAGGAACAATGATAATGGAACTAAGATATGCCATTTTTTCAGAGGAATTAGAAATTGTTCTTGTTCACTAAGTTTGTGCCTATTTGGTACAAATATGACAGCAAAGTCTTTACTTGGTTTCAGACAACAGTGTGGAGAAAGAACATCCATTTTTCTTTACCTCTTTTTCCCCCCAATATATTAGTTTATATCTAGCCCTTTTGATCATTACTTCATTACCCTAATGTTTTAATTTGGACAAAAGGCAGAAATTGGCTTCTCACTGGGTTTTTGGAAAAAAAACATGTTCAAAACAGTACAGTTAAAATAACAGAGAGCCAAACTTCATGAGTTAAACCTCTAATGTTCTTAACTTTAAAATGCTTTGAAGCATTTGATTTTATTAGATAATATTTATGGAGCGTTCACTTTGAATTCATTTCATACCATCTCAATTCCTAATAAATCTTAAAACGTCTGTGTTAATAGCATCTACTAGCCTAACAAAGCTTGAAGAATGAGAACCACAGTAATAAACTGATTAAAAGATTACGATTGATCTGATCATATTCATCTTTTTTGTAGTTTGGGTTGAATTTGGGAATGTTTTAGACACCGAATCACATAATTTTACGTAGGAGTTTAATGTTAAGAGAGAGCAATTGAAACGTTTTTCAGGAACAGAGAAGTCAAATGCTTAGTGTACTTTCTAAAGAAGCATTCTCGGTTGAGTGTTTTTTCCTCAAGCATTAGAGTGTAAGCCTACAAAAACAGTCAAACTGTTCCTCAAGCAAGTCTTGTACTTCCATTCAATTGTTGTCTGCCTGGTGACTATGGTCTGGTCTATGTTCGAAATTGCTAGCGCTGAGCGTTTTGTAGGGGTCAGCTTTGGTGGTTGGGAGGAAAGAAAAAACGAGGACCAAGTCAACTAAACTATCTTGGTTTCTAACAAAGAAATTAAGGAAAAGCCAATTGTGATAAACGTTATTTTAGATATGCTTAGTTGGTCCTAGTTCCAAAATTAAGCCTAAGCCTCTCGTTCATACGTGCACACTAAAATTCAGGGAACGCAGCCTTACGTCCATTAGTTGGTGTCTGTTTTGTCAACTCCTCCTCATTATGCTTGCACGCAGAAAAGACAACAGATGATGGCAAAGACGATGAATATTTCTCCCCCAAAAAATTGAATCCAGGAAGGAACAACAATCACCGTTTCACAGACTAAAGCTTTAATTTCCACAGTTTTTATTGAACTTACAGTTATATAGAAGAACCCCAGGTTAAATCTTTGAAAGTCTGCGAGACAAGATGAATGATCTGTTCTCAAATTCGTTTAAAAAGTACACCGACCTGAAGACGCAGGCGTACCAAGACGATGTGGAGGCAGGAAGAGAACATGACACTCTCGATAAGTTCTTTGAAGATGTTGAGAATGTGAAAGAAGAGATGAAAACTGTTGAGAAGCTGTACAAGAGATTACAGGAAGCCAATGAGGAAAGCAAAACTGCACACAATGCCAATACCATGAAAGAGCTTCGTGCCCGAATGGACTTGGATGTTCAACAAGTCTTGAAACGGGTCAAAATCATCAAAGGAAAGCTTCAAGCCTTGGAACGGTCCAATGCAGCCAGCCGTAATATTCCAGGATGCGGTCCTGGTTCATCTGCTGATCGAACGAGAACATCAGTTGTTAGCGGGTTGGGGAAAAAGCTGAAAGATTTGATGGATCATTTTCAGAATTTCAGAACCAAAATGCAAGGTGAGTATAAAGAGACGGTGGAACGCAGATATTTTACGATCACGGGACAGAAGGCAGATGAAGAAACAATTGAGAACTTGATATCAACCGGTGAAAGTGAAAGTTTTTTGCAGAAGGCAATTCAGGAACAAGGGAGAGGTCAGATTATGGATACTATATCAGAAATTCAAGAAAGACATGATGCTGTAAGAGAGATAGAGAAAAATTTGCTTGAGCTCCATCAGGTATTTTTGGACATGGCTGCCCTTGTGGAAGCACAGGGTCACCAACTGAATGACATTGAAAGTCATGTTGCACATGCAAGCTCATTTGTCCGACGGGGGACAGACCAGCTTCAAGAGGCAAGGGAATTACAGAAAGGCTCAAGAAAATGGACGTGCTATGCTATAATTTTGGCTATTATCCTCGTTATTGTTATTCTAATACCACTGTTACCACATATTCTGGCGATGAACATGATGCAGTAGGAAGAATAATACTGGGAAAGAATATGGAAACAAGTTTTCTGATGATTTCCACTCTAACAAAACCTAGTTAGATCGTAAAGCAATATGAAGAAGTCGTATTTTCCTTCCGGAGTAGCACTTTCAACGTTTGAAACGCAAATTTTTAGTCAGAATAGCAGAAAAAAGAAATGGGAGTTTCGAAAGTTCCCCCTACTTAGATCATTTGTACATACTCTTCATGTTTGGACCAACAAAGTTATAGGAGCCTAGCGGGTATGTTATACATGAAATTGTTCTACAAGTTCCAGTGAAAACCTAATGGGGAAAGCTTCGTTTGGTTGAATTAAACGAGAGTACAGAGAATAGAGTAAGACATCCAACAGTAAATTATTGTAACAGTAGTTTTAAAACCCATTTGATGAATGGAATTGTGCTTTAACACTGTAGTACTATACATCCAATATAATGAGCCAACTCTGGCATTGGTTGAGAAGCATCTCATCCCTATGTAAATTGAGCTCCTTTGTCCCAAAAATTTCAACTTCTCGTTTCATTGATACACATTAACAGATCAAAATGCTGGAATGAATTACGGGGTTAGGTCAGATTTACTTTTAGGTCTATAAAAGTTAGATCGAGCAATTGAAACTTATACCTTCTAGATATCTCTCAACAGTTTTGGATCCAGATGAATGAAAATTGATCTGTTTGTGCCAAATTCTACATTAAAATGCTTATACGTGCCGACAGTCTATACGTCCCATCAAGAATGCAGATACATTATATATCTAATCGTATTCATTGCGGCGGCATTTGGGATAAGGGGAAACAGGAAAAAGGATGCGTGTAGAGTTCCTGGAGGTAGATACTCAACTGAGTGTTTTTAACTTGGATTCCAACCATGCGAAAATAAATAATGACGACTTTACAGAGTAGGAAGTGGAAATCTTACTTTCATCATAAATGGACTGCTTGACAATGTCACATTCATGATTTGCCATTGCCCATTCTGCAATAATATCAGCATGAGCATGCTAGTTTTGACATTGATTCTGGATTTCATGTTAAAATCTTATGCTTACCAACATAGAACGTAATTTACAACATAACGAAAAACTTGTTACAACATGAGCTATAACATCTTAGTACCAGACTCGAGATATTTTGTATTCTGATGTTCCAAGCTCGACCACACGTAGCAGGAAGATGTAGCAAATATCTAGCACACTTGGCTAGAATGCATTAAATATATTGTTACATTTATTATTCTGACAACATCAAATTCGAACCATTTTACATAAAAATTAATAACTCTTAATGCCAAACTTGAATTTTTAACATTTTAAAGTAAATTCTGAAACTTCAAAATTGAAACATTTTACATAAAATTTAGAAAAAAATATGTTACTAACACATTACTGTTCTGTAGTCAATCTCCTAGCCTATTGTTACGGATTGAATATTTGTCATCGACCCAAACGACTAGTCTATTAGATGATAATGTCTACTCGTCCTTATAAATTCAAAATTGATCTATGTTCTATCTGACGTGGGACGTAATATTCTCATCCACCCAATCATGTGACACCCTCATTATAATCAAACTCATCCATTTAGATCCACCTGACCCGTATTGCCCATTATTGTAATCTTTGAAAACCCACATCTCACGTAGAAATCCCTTATTGGGACGCAAAGTACAAATGTTTAGAAATCTACATGCGAATAAAAACTTGAGTCTGCTCTGATACTAGTTGCTGATACCACTAATCACGGGTCGAGCGCTTGCTATCGACTTAAAAGATTAGCCTATTAGGTAATAATACTGTCTACTCATTCTTATAAATCCAAGATCGACTTATATTCTATCTGATGTAAGATATTCTATCCGATGTAAGATTATAAATCCAAGATCGACTCATATTCTATCCGATGTAAGATGTAACATTATCGTAAGGTTACAGCAGTCATATCCTGAACCAGTCAAACATATGCTTTTAAGGTAACCATCAACCAGGTCACTGTTATGCCGATTTCTCTCATTCTATGACTGTGTTCAACATGATTGGGGTACAGCATATCTGGAGAACAGTTTACATTTCCTTACCTGCAGCCAAAACAAATGATCCATCCACCCTGTCACAGAGAATCCATGACCTACAGAGCAGCAAGTAAAGCAAAATTGGTGTTGGATCGCTATCATAATGGATTCTTACATGGATATTATATTGGTCCATTTTTTACCAGCTACAAATTATCCTTGTCCTATAGGTAAGATAATTTGACTAATCAAAGTGTGTGCCTTTTAACAAGAAAAATCATCAATTAAAACTAGATTCCAGAGTTACACCCTTGTCTACCGGAGGTATGTCAGCCAGAAAAAGCAATAACTGTATGTAATTTATAAATCTAAGATATCAAGAGTCACAATTTGAAAAAGAAGCAGTAGAATTTGAGTAGAATAATCTGCAAATGCTGCATAAGCACTTCCATTTCTAGTACGGTGCAGCATTGCACCCATTGCATCATGACATCTCAATCCCCTCATTACTTCTTACCCCCTAGAGCTACAAAGATCACGGCCTACTTATCATCTACTATATATAAAAAAGACATAACTCTTTTTCAATCACATAAAACTCTCGAGTCCTTGAACTACAACACTGAAACTCAAATTACTATTGTCTTAACAAATAAAAGCACTACATGTATTCCAAAATCTATTTTCAGCCTCTTTAGAAATCAATGCACATTTTACAAATGCTAGCCCTGACAATATCAAATGTGTTTGGGAGATTTAACTCCATAGTACGAACCAGTTATATCAAATAAATTGACAGAATATTTCAGATCTTGCACAGATTGAACAGGATTTCAAGACTGTCGACAATCAATTCTACAAAATGAAAAAATGAAATCAAGCAACTGTTACTTAGGCTTTCTACAGTTAAAACATCATTACACAATGCTCAAACTGATAGGTGACAGAATATCAATATCACAGGAAAACCAATTAGTATAAATCCATGTTAACAATAAACCACAAAATACAATCTATTACACGATCAGCACAAAATACCAATTTCTCATAACAATAACACAGTCATATCCCCAAATGTATAAGCTGTTACAAAATTAGTAACCATCCTTCCAGTCATAACTGAGGTTCAAACAACAGATTATCTTATATGTAGAATCACCCAAACAAAACAACCATGTTCGGTATTCTTTACAAGCTTACCCAGATCATCGATTAAGTACCAGCATTAGGCAAAGCTGCCATAAATGAATTGTACGACGATTCAAGGTCAAAGTGAAGCTGCCGTGACTGCTGCTCGGTCAACTCATCTGCAGCACCCATCTTTGACAACCTCGAAATCCATTCCCTCATCTTAGTCTTCCCCTCAAAATCATGTGGCAAAATACTCAGCTTATTGAGTGAACCCAATAGATCCGATAACAGAGGATGCACCTGGTCAACTGCCACCATATTCAATTTTAAAGAGTCCATTGCAGTTATAAAGTTCTGGACACATTCTGCCACAATGGCAGCAGAGGTGGAAGTTGCGGCAACTGCAGCCGCTCGGTGTTCCACTGTGGCAGGCACCCCAGAGTTGACCAAGCGATTCAGAGCAGCCGGGCAGTCCATTTTATATGTATCTGCAAAGCGTTCAATGCTCGGAACTGTATCTTTCAAGGTAGAAGCTAGGGTTTTGAAATGGGCGATGAGTTTTTGGCATTCAGTTTCATATTCAGATGAACTTATGGTATCACGAATATAAGCTTTTTCAAGCTTTTCGGTGGCTTTTATTATAGCATAAAGCTCAGCAAAATTATCGTACATTTCTCTCTCGCGCTTGTCGTTCCATAGCTTGACCTCCATTTGGGTGTGTATATATATTTGTTTACAGAGTATATACTGTTTGAGGGGTCAGATAAATTTCTGTTTTTTCTTTTCGTTTTTTGTGTGATTGTGGAGAATTGGAGAAGAGAACGGGTCACGCGCAAAGAGAACTAAGCTTCTTCACTGCAAAAACACAACAAAATAAAATAAAAGAAAGAAATATAATCAACCAATTGCTGCTAAACTTCCCAACATACAACATTCTACAGAGTTGTTAAGAATAAAGCAGAAATTTTTTTGCCAGTGCATTGAAACGAAAAGCATATTCATGAATACAATCACCAAACAGAAAGAGAAAACAACTGCTAGAAAACATAAAAACAAAACAAAGAATTTGACTATAACCATCAATTAAAATGAAAAATATATTACAATATATTTGTTTAATTGCGCTCTAATAAACTATCAAATGAACAGATCGTAAAAACACATAAAACTGAAAGTAACCCAGAATTACAAATCAAATTCTGAGATTAAAAAGCTTTTTCTTTTACCTCAGATCATGGCTAAATCGATGAAACCCAGATGTAAAAGAAAGCACGTATTAAGCAGGTTATGATTCGAGACGAGAAGAGAGAAAAAAGAGAGAGTTGAAACACTTACAAGAGAAGTGAAACGCGGCTTTGAATGTCGTGAAGGCCTCTCTGTTGTATGGCAGAGAGAATTTGTGAATATGACGAGGAAAGAGAGAGAGCGAGAGAGAAAGAAACATACAGAGGGTTGCGTGTGGGCTCGAGTTTATTATTATTGCTTACGGCATCAACGTGTAGCAGTTGGGATTACCAGTTACTCTGTATGAAACTTTTGAATTCTGCTGCGGTGAGGGTGCATTGTAGTTCATGGATTTGCACGGCTTGGACCATCTGATTATTAATGATTATAAATTTTAGCGAGTCAAATTAAAATTTGTCGTCGTATTAATCATAATTCATAAACTATAGTAAGTGATCAATAATCATGATTAGAATCGGGTCGGTTAACCCAAGTCTGTGTTATCAAATACCCGGCCCAAAATCCCCTTTCCCTCGTCCTAAGCTAAACGAAACGAATCCTTGCCTAAATCGCTCCATCTCAGTGCCCACCCCGAAATCTTTCTTTCTCAGTAGTAATTTTCCAGGTAAGTTGCAAACTCCCGCTCTCTTTGTAGCGCTCCTAGGTTTTGCAGAGGCTTAAGGTTTCAAATTTAGGGTTTCTGTAACTTCCGTTGAATCTTTGAAAGAATTTTGTTTTGTTTTATCTTCCGAGCCTTCTGTTTTCAGTTTCGAGGATCTATATAATTTTTGAAATCTCTGCAACTATTTTGGTCGTTTGTTTTAATGTCGATATCGAAAGAGTTGTACCCGTCACAAGACGACCTCTTATTTGAGGAAGAGCTCTTGAGAAATCCTTTTAGTTTAAAGCTCTGGTGGCGTTATTTGATAGCGAGACTTGAAGCTCCTTTTAAGAAACGTTTTGTGATCTATGAACGAGCCCTGAAAGCATTGCCTGGAAGCTACAAGCTATGGCACACTTACTTACGGGAGCGCCTTGCTATTGTTAAGAACTTACCCGTTACCCATTCCCAGTATGAAACCCTTAATAATACCTTTGAAAGAGCTCTTGTTACAATGCATAAAATGCCCAGAATTTGGAATATGTATCTGGAGACTCTAACTAATCAAAAGTTGATAACTAAGACGCGTAGAACATTTGATAGGGCACTTTGTGCGTTGCCTGTGACACAACATGATAGGATTTGGGAGATATATTTGAGGTTTGTAGAGCAGAAGGGCATTCCTATAGAAACCTCACTCAGGGTTTACAGGAGGTACTTGAAGTATGATCCATCCCACATTGAGGATTTTATTGAGTTTTTGGTTAATTCAAGTCTCTGGCAAGAAGCTGCTGAGAGGTTGGCTTCGGTGTTGAATGATGATCAGTTTTATTCGATAAAGGGAAAGACGAAACACAGGTTGTGGTTAGAGTTGTGCGATTTGTTAACCAAGCATGCGACAGAGGTTTCAGGGCTTAACGTGGATGCGATAATTAGGGGTGGGATCAGGAAGTTCACGGATGAGGTTGGGAGGTTGTGGACTTCATTGGCTGATTATTATATTAGGAGAAACTTGTTTGAGAAAGCGAGGGATATCTTTGAGGAAGGGATGACAACAGTGGTTACTGTGAGGGACTTTAGTGTGATTTTTGATGCGTATTCACAGTTTGAGGAGAGCATGGTTGCTCTTAAGATGGAGAATCTGGATTTGAGCGATGAGGAGGAAGAAGATGGTGATGAGGAGAATGGTTTTGAGGAAGATGAAGATGTTCGATTGGATGTGAATTTGTCAGTGGCTCAGCTTGAGAAGAAGATCCTTCATGGATTTTGGTTACATGATGATAAGGATGTGGACTTGAGGTTGGCTCGATTGGAGAATCTGATGAACAGGAGACCGGAACTGGCTAATAGTGTTCTCTTAAGGCAAAATCCACATAATGTGGAACAGTGGCATAGAAGGGTAAAGATATTTGAGGGTAATCCCACTCGGCAGATTTTGATATACACAGAGGCAGTGAGGACTGTTGATCCCATGAAAGCAGTGGGGAAGCCTCACACTCTATGGGTTGCATTTGCTAAGTTGTATGAGAACCACAAGGATGTTGCCAATGCGAGAGTGATTTTTGATAAAGCAGTGCAAGTTAATTATAAAACTGTGGACCACCTGGCCAGTATTTGGTGTGAGTGGGCGGAAATGGAGTTAAGGCATAAAAATTTCAAAGGAGCATTGGAGCTGATGAGGCGTGCCACAGCAGTACCATCAGTGGAGGTCAAACGGAGAGGTAATTCTTATATATTTTCATTTATTGTTTGAATTACTTGCCACCATTGCCACCATTGCCTCAGGTTCTCTTTATTGATTTATTTGTGCTTAATCTTATATCAACTGTGTCATTAGATGTTTTTCATGTCTGAAGCAGAGATATTTGAAATCAGTCTCTGGATAGGTCTCAGAATGTGTGAAACCTCATATAATCAATTTAACAATTAGTATGTTGTAAAATGAGCTTGGATGCATATATACTTCGGGGCTGGGTACTTGGGATTCTTGTGCACATTAATATCATCTTCAAATTGTTAATATTTTACAACTATTTAAGACAAACAACTTTGATGATTCTGTTGTGTTTTACATGACATTTGAAATTGTTTATTAAAGATTATCTGGCATACACAATTTTATTTGTAAACTTCACTGCATAATATTAATTCTATTATTGATTTGAGTATTTGTTGGGTACTTCAGAACTCTAGGATTGGTCTTGTTTTGTTAATTTTTTTTGCAATATTAAGTTGAGAGAAAAAAAAAAAAAAAAAACCTTTAATCCTTACTAACCTTTGAGCCATATGCTTATGTTTTCATTTGCAGTTGCTGCTGATGGAAATGAACCAGTTCAAATGAAGCTGCATAGATCCTTGAAGCTATGGACCTTTTATGTGGACCTAGAGGAGAGCCTGGGTACCTTGGAGTCCACCCGGGCAGTTTATGAGCGGATATTGGATTTAAGAATTGCCACACCTCAGATTATTATCAATTATGCACTGCTTCTGGAAGTATGACATTTTCCCATTATTCATGCTAATATGTTCCTTTTACCTTTATTGGTGTAGATTCATAAATTTTTACTGTTTTAACCTGTGCAGGAGCATAGATACTTTGAAGATGCATTCAGAGTTTATGAAAGAGGTGTCAAGATTTTCAAGTACCCTCATGTTAAAGATATATGGGTCACATACCTCTCAAAGTTCGTAAAGAGATATGGGAAGACAAAACTTGAACGAGCAAGAGAGTTGTTTGAGAATGCCGTTGAAACGGTATGCTCTATATTTGCCTTCTTGTCTGGTTCATCTTATCTTATAGTTACCAAGGAATTCTGAGTATTTCTTATTTGGCAATTGAGTGTGTATGGCTCTGGTTGATTGAATATTTGAGTGTTTGTTGAAGATTTATCCTGTGAGTTTGTTCTTATGTGTTTCGTTCATATTTCTTGATTGCTTGTGGAAATTCTGACCCATCATTTCTCTGCATATCATAAATACATCATAGTTGAACTTGAAATTTCATTGAGATTTGTGTGAAAGTTGCATGAATTGGTGTGGCAAACTAATAGGAAAGTCTTCCTGGGACTTATATATGAAAAATCTCGCACCAATTATTGGAACATCCACAAGAAATTTAGGGAACAATTAGGGATTGAGTGATGGAGGACTGCTAAATTAAAGTGGAAACACATTACCTTAGATTTTCTTAATCATCTATTTTCTTGTGGAATGTTTATCTCATCCATGACTATGCTATAGAAAGGATTTCTTAACATGTATATATGCAAATTGGTCTCTAATATTATCAGTTGGTAATTGGATCAATGATGCTGCCTTTATCATGTTTGTTTCTTATGTTTATCAGGCTCCTGCTGATGCAGTTAAACCTTTATACCTTCAATATGCAAAGCTAGAGGAGGAGTACGGTCTAGCTAAGCGAGCCATGAAAGTCTATGATCAAGCGACCAAGGCAGTTCCAAACAATGAAAAATTGGGCATGTATGAAATATATATTGCTCGGGCAGCTGAAATATTTGGTGTCCCTAGAACAAGGGAAATATATGAGCAAGCAATAGAATCTGGTCTTCCAGACAAAGATGTGAAAACCATGTGCTTGAAGTATGCAGAACTAGAAAAGAGCTTGGGAGAAATTGACCGGGCTCGTGGATTATATGTATTTGCATCTCAGTTTGCAGATCCACGATCTGATATTGACTTTTGGAATAGATGGCATGAATTTGAGGTGAACCATGGAAATGAGGATACCTTCCGGGAAATGCTGCGCATTAAACGAAGTGTTTCTGCAAGCTATAGTCAGGTGAGTTTATTTTTCCTTTTTTCAACTTACTTGAGCTTAATTAGCTTATGAGAAAATAACTCTTTTGCTAAGAAACTATATTTTAATTGGAAATATTCTTTGCTACTGTATGGGGTTCGTTTCTCTATTGATAGAAGGGCTAGAAACAAATTTTAATACTTGAGGAAAATAATTTCACTTGATGATGTGTGTATTGAGATTGCTAAAAGTTTCGTATAAGAGTACTTGTTGCTGCTGCTAGGCAGACTTAGAATTGGCTTTTTGATTGGTTTAACAAATGAAAGCATGGTACAGGGTCTAGAATGGACTAACACTGGAACATGTTGAGGATTGTCCTCAAGTGCCTTTGTTATTTATTTATTTCAGAGGGGTTTCTTTTTTTTCTTTTTTTGGGAGGGGGGGTGTTGATGAATTGAACTTTAATTCTGTTTGTCCAACGGAAATATTCACCATCAAGTGAATAAAACTAACAACAAAATCACTCAGATGGGGAGAGGACAAATGCTTGGATAGGAATCCCAGTATAAAATATTGTTATTTCGTTTCCTTTTCTTTTTATTCTGTCATTTTTTGAACTTATTTTGGTTATATATTGGAGCATTCACCAGAGGTTTTAAAGGCATTACTGATTTCCCTAAGCCTTTAACATCAGAGCATTAATTTATTAATACTTTATTCATTCCAGCAGTTGACTGGTGGTCATTTGTCTTGTAGTAAAGAGCTAGTACTTTTAATTGTTCATTCGCCTGAAACCTTAGTGGAAGTTTCTAATCCATGCAATGACGTTTTAGTTGTGATTGAAACTTGTTTCTAGGGTTCTTGTGTATTTTTTGACATTCAAATTTAGATTTACCGTTGTTGTATTGAATCTAATTCCCATTTTATTCTTCTTTCAGACGCATTTTATTCTGCCAGAGTACCTAATGCAGAAAGATCAAACACTATCCATTGACGATGCAAAGGACAAATTGAAACAAGTTGGGGTGCATGAAGATGAAATGGCTGCTCTGGAAAGGCAATTAGCCCCTTCAGTCAACAATGGTACTGCAAAAGATAGCAGCAGAAAAGTGGGATTTGTGAGTGCTGGAGTGGAGTCCCAGACTGATGGAGGTATAAAAACCACTGCCAATCATGAAGACATTGAACTCCCAGATGAAAGCGATTCAGAAGATGAAAAAGTGGAAATTGCTCAAAAAGATGTTCCAACAGCAGTTTTTGGAGGTCTAGCCCGAAAGAGGGAAGAAAGTGAAAAGGACAAGCATGAAGACAATGGAGTTGGTATTAAAGAAAAAGACAGCGAGAGTCGTCTTGGTGCCTTGGAGAGATTAAAGAGGCAAAAACGAGCTTGATGGATGTTATTTCAGAGCAATTGGCTTTGGAGGTAAAATTTTGAATCATCATATCATATTCTAACTATCAAAACTTACACTAGCTTATCAGCTGTATCGAGGATTTGTTCATTGTATTGTGGATGTGTAGATTATTTCTCTAAAATGCAGCAAGCTATGAGATTTTATTTTACCCTGGATCAAACTTATAATGCATGTGATTACTGTTTTACCCAGGAACTCTCTTTCCATGTTACTAGCTAATATTTCACTGTCTCTCTTCCCTATAATTCACTATATTGGTTTTTTTTTTAATCTCAAAAGTTGTTGGCTAACTTATGTCATGATGATAATCTGTTACTTTGTATATGTAGATTCAACTACAAAGAATGAGAGGAAGGTGGCATCATCATAGGTGGTGTCACATCTTCACTAAAGCTAAATATGATCATAGGACAAAGGAGATAGTGTTTACTGCTTACATTACTTTTTTGTGTCGATAAAATAGAAAATGTTTGAAAATATGGGTTTAGTTATTAACATAAAAAGTTATAATTTATAACACGAAGTATTCAATACTCAACGTTATTGATTAAACTGAAGAGTATTATATTAATACTCTTCAGTTTATATTGTAATCTATACTATAGTTTAGTACATGTAATGATAATGCTAAACCACCACCAACTGTTGGTATGGTTGGTCGAAAACGACACAGCTTCGCTGGGAAGCTTGACTTAACACAACCCAATACTGGAAAATCTAAAACAATAAGCAAACTATAGTTAAATAAAACGTGGTCCACATTACCATGACCCTTGTCGTCATACCATCTGCTCTCTCATATCTCATCGTTGATTGAGGTTGATTTTACACCTTTGTGGGACACAAACACAAGAATAATTAATCAACAACACTTTTGAATGCCCAACAGAAAGGTAACACGTGAATGAATGAAGAAGAAGAACTATAAGTACTACTAGTAGTAGTAGTAATGTAAATACAGCAGCCATTCATTTTACCACATGAATATATATCTGTATATATGCTTCGCCATAACCCAACAAAAACAAATTACTAATAATAAAATTAATTAAACCATTTCTTTTCTTTTCTTTTTTTTGAAAAAGAAAAATTAAAATTCTATACTCCGCGGCTAATCATTTCTTGATACTGTCTCAAGCTCTCTTGTCTCTGCAACCTCATCTCGTCGTTGAACTTCTTGATGAACGCCTCAACTCGGCGGTTTAACTCGTCCTGACTTAACGACGGTTCTTTCCTCAGCTTCCCTGCAGAGACCGGAGAGTTGTTTACAGGTGGCAACTGGTAGTTGGTCCTGTCTTTGAAAGTCTCCGACTTCTTCACCGGAGATGGATCCACGTTTATATGACGGCCGTGATTCTCCCAAGTGTCGGATTTCTTCAAGTGCCTCGTCAACGGCATTGCTCGCCCTTCCGTTATTGTCTTCCACGTGTTCTCCAGCGTCTCTTGCCGTTTTGGCTTTGTCACTCTCAGCGCCTTGCCACCTTCAAAATTACAAATTTTCGCCACTTTTAAGTAATTTTATTTGAAATGTCAAGGGTAGTTTTGGACTTTTACACTTGTGCGTAACGGAGACGCTAAAATCATCGTCGTTTTGACTCAAAACAAGATTTTAAATTATAAAAACGTGCTAAGATTTTGATGAAACAGTTCAAGAAAAAATCGTCGACGACGACGACGCCGCCGCCGACTTCTCGTCCTCGCCGACCAAAAATGCCTTGACGTTTTTAATCATCCAACGTAGATATACGATTAAATTTAACCGTCATAACATGTAATTATTTAATCAGAAAAAAAAAACAATTACCTTCAGGAGTGAGCCTGGCTTTAACCGGTTTCCGATGACCGAACCGAGCAGAAACGAGAGGTTTCTCCGCCACCAAATCATACTCCGTGAGAATCTCTGACGAATCAGTTCTTTTCGGAGGCGTCCACGTGGTATCCTCATAAACCTCCATCGCACCACTAACCACTGCACTCTTCTCCTTAAAAACCGGTGCTTTAGTTTCCTCCTCCTCCCGATACACCACCTTACCAAAATCAGACTTCACCTTCATCTCGTAATCCACATCCCTCAGTTGCTGCTCGTAAACCACGCTACGAAAATCAGACTTCACCTTCATGTCGTACGCTACATCTGGCGAAAGCTGTGACGACGGCGACGACGACGACGTTTCAACTTCGTCGTTATCATAAAAACGTGAAGAAGCAACAATAGTAATAATAATACAGTTGATAACGAGGTAAAGATAAGGAGGTTTGAGCCAAGAAAGAAACGAACTCCATAAAACCGGAGCTCGAGAGACGGAGAAATCCATAACAAATGGAACAGAAGTTTTGAAAAGCAAAGCCATGGATAAAACACCCGTAGAAATAAAGAAAACTTTTAGAGGAAGAATCCAAGAATTTGAAAACACCATCTTCTTTAGTTTTTACAGTGTGTGTGTGATTTGTGTTTTGGAGTGAAAACGGGAATGGTGGTGGTGAGATGAGTGTCGGATTAGGAGGGAGATATTTATAGACAGGTCAGTAACGGGACAGAGTGTTGTGTAGAGACGCGGTTTCTGATGGAATTTGGACCGTTGGATTTAAAGTATTAGCGGAGTGGATGGTGGAGATTTTTGTGGAGCCCAGTGTAGGTTCTCTTTTGGAGTCTTGTTTAACAATTAAGTTACAAGTTACCTTCTTCTGAGTCAAATGGGAATGATGTTGAGTTTGATGACTCTGCAAAATCCAAATCTAAATTATCTACAAGCAAAGCTAGGATTGGCCTTCTACTATTTAATTAATTAATTAATTAATTAATCTTTCTAGAGGCTGTAAAGAGAGACTGCTAATACAGGGGCATTATCGGAGTGTAATTTAATAATACAAGCAAGTGTACTTATTGTCAGAAATATTTTTTGAATATATATATATATTTAAAAATAAAAAAGGACTTACTCCCCCAACGGTCATATAATTGACCGTTACAGACGGGGCATGTACCAAGAAGATCATGAATCGCTGGTCCAGTTGGTGGTGGGTGGTACCGTGAGAGAAGCTCGCTCGCCCTTGGCACGTGCCAACCAGCTTTATGGCTTGTAGGATGCACCACCTAGCCGATCACCACGGACCACCATCCTTTTTGGACTATAACATTATTAAAATAATAAAGGTATCTTTCTTCTTAAAGAATAAAGATAAATATTAAAAGAAGTGTACTATTGAAAAGTAATGAAA
>JAXCLQ010000004.1:5832619-5978332 GCA_035584115.1 Cedrela odorata
GCTCCAACATTAGCCATGCCATTGATTGGAGCCATTGGCTGTTGTGAATACATGCTGCAAAAGGAATTGTAGATAAGGACATACGGACCTTACAGCCACGCGATTACAAGATCTTTTGAACAAACTATTTTTCTTGTAAAATACAAATGAGACACAAGCATACATACAATATGCAAAAACAGATTGTTGTTATAGGATGCAACTTGCATTAAGCAAATTGGATATTCAAATTTACATTGAATTTTTAACGCCAGTATAAACACGGGTACGGATGTGCATGCACACTCTCCTTAATACCAAACTGTGCTTGAGTCGGTGTTAATATTTCACAACACTATGATCCTTCGTCAATCCTTACTCATTATGACTGCAGAACTAATGCACTTAAAGAATCTTTTGGAAACTTTTAAAGCATTTGAATGCTAAATATGATTTAGGGTCACGTCTCTTAGAGAGAGTGATTATGAGATTGTTTAGATTTACATGGCACAAAAGCACAACTCCATGATTATGACTTCAGACTTCGACTTTTATATTTTGTATTTTTCTTGAAAATGCAACATTTATGCCTGTTTTAACGGAAAGTTCATTTTAACACATAATCTTAAAAAGCTAAACAAGACCGACCAAAAAATGATTAAAAGAAACCAAAAATATGAAGAAAGCAAACTGTAAATGACCCTGCTGAATACACCTGTGTACCTGGATGTTGGAAAGTTAACAAAATTCCCAGCTGGATACATGGGTTGGCTATTTCTCATCTGGCACAAGAAAACATTAACAAGATAAGAGACAGAGTTCAACCAGAAACACTTCTATAGAAGCTTTTTATGAGCTCAACCTGCACATATTTTTGTTGATCAGTGATTGGCATCATCATTCCAGGAACTTGATGGCCAACGATTCCCCAATTTTGAATGGGCAAATGAATGCCATTAGAGCCAGGTTGATGTACATTGACAGGAAACGTTTGGGAGCCACCACTAGATTGTGCTGAAGCAGCTGCGATGAAGGACTGCTGTTGGGCAAGCATAGCAAGCTGTTGTTGATGGATAGAGAATGGAGACACCATTTCTGACTGCACAAAGTTCCCAAAATGGTGATAACACTGGCTCAAATTATAAAAATAGCATCAGTTCTCTAGATGTTCGAACTGTAAATGGCAATTGTGATCAGCTGTAAGTCAGTTTCATGCTAAAATTTGGTGCGTTTCGTAAGAAATCAGTCTTGATCAGAAAAGTTTGTGTAACCAACAGTGAATCTTAGATAGATCCTCCAGTGCAACAGCCCACACCTAGCTAAATGGTTTTCATAATTTTAACAATAAAATGTTGCAAAATTTACCTTTCCAAAGAGGTTCAAGATATCATATTTTACATCTTTCTGGGGCTTCTCTGAAAAGGATGGTGAGGCTGATGGTGTATCTGTAAATAGATCCTCAATTCCATATTTGGTCTGCATCTTGCTTTCACTTGCCTTTGATGAGCTACTTATCTCAGCATTTGATTTTGCATTGGCAGCTGCAAATAAAGAAGGTTCACAGTCAACGATAACAAAAAATTAATTCACCACAATTACATCTTCCAACAAGAAACTGTTAAAGTGAAAAGCCAATCAAGGAGAAAAGAAAGATAATGAAAGTATCAATAAAAGCATTAACAACATTATTAAGAAAAGACAATTACATTGAAAACTGGCCCATGATTTCTCATCAGTAGAAGTCTTTGAATCATTTTCTCTTGAATCATCCATGGAAAGCAAATTAAAAAGATCAGTAGCATAATCCACTTTGCGTTGTGCCACAACTAGAGTAGTGCTCGCTTCCTGCTTTGCTGGTTTAGACTTCAGGCCCGCAGGTTCTGAGCTTTGCACTTTGCGTTGTGCTACAACTGGAGTAGAACTAGCTTCCTGCTTTGCCAGTTCAGTCTTCGGGACAACAGGTTCCGATTTCTGCACAGGTTCTTGCGTTTTTGGATTGAGTGTGATCTGCTCATCAAGTACATTTGTAACTTGAAAAATGAAGAAAAAGGGAAAAAGAAACCCATGGGCAAAAGAATAGATGTACAAAAATCATACAAAAAAGACTAATGAATGGTTCCTGACTAATATGTGTAAAACAATAGGTTCGCAAATCTCTACCAATACATCAGTAACTTACCAGGTTAATATTCACATATAAATTAGTTTATTTTCATTACATACGTGTTTCTAATATGTTTCTGCTTCCCAGCTAAATAAAAACGAATTCAACAACTTGCATGGCCTTTATATTTTAACATGCATCAAAATTAAAGGTAAGGAAAACCAAAAAGACTTTCTGATTTCTGTAATATGATTTTTCTATAATTAATGAAGAGATAACTGTATTGGATATACTGATAGAAAAAGTAACTACTACAGCCAGAGGATATGAAGATATTTGTGATCATTTAGAGACCAAATGGAGAAATTCTACATACCTGTTGGACTACTTTAACAGTTGCTGGAGAACTATGTTTTGGAGAAGGAATGTTATTGCTTGTAATGTGTTGGTGAGTAATATTCCTCTCCTCAGGAACATGATTTATATTATTCATATATCTAAGTCCACTACTGCTGGGAATTGGTCTGTGAAACGAAATTTTCTCTTCACTCATCCTTGAAGGAGATTTTGTTATTCTACCCCTAGGAACCCATCTCTTCTCTTCATACCTAACATATAACATAAGCTCCCTTTAGCCCATAATCAGGTCATCATGACAAAGTAGTAAAACAGAATCAAGCAAATAATTACTACTTCAGACTAAGTTTATGACACATACTTTGCACGAACGAAATTCTCAATTCCAACTCTGTCATAACTAGGACGCAACTCTGCTTCCCAGTAGCTATTAGATTTCTCATTCCCCATAGCTGCAAGCAATGAACATACCAAGATTAATTCAGCATTTTATATCTTTAACTTAGAAGTGACTTCACACCAGTTCAAATGAATAAAAATCAGAGAAATATACATTGAATAAATGCGACCTGCTCTGGAAGCCATGTGTCCAAGGTAGCAGATCTCACCTGCATCAACATCATACAAAATCTGTAAGCCTCTAATTGCAAAAACATAATCACTCTAGGTCTGACTCAGAAAGCAAACAAAACAAATGGACACTTGAAATGAAACAATTCCTGCCACCTTTGATATGTGCACTCCAAGACTTCTGTGGATCCCTGAACATTGCATGCATATGAAAATTCCCAAATTCACACTAGCCCATCGGGGGCCTCTGAATGCCAAACGAGCCAACATTAAAAACTAAAACTTATCAACGCATATAGAAAAGATTTTACTTATGATCCAAACCCTACAGGAATTGAAGCATATCATTACGAATCTCTAACATCTTTATTTTTGTCTCTTTTCCCAATCTTTGGTGTTACTATGTTGTATGCTTTAATACAAAAAGACAAAACTATAAATTTTGCTAGATACCCACTTGGCTTTGCAATCAGCACACTCCCTGTTTTCAGGCAATTTTAAGAGGCCATCCAAGATCTGCATGAACAGCACCAGATCAGATAAAATTATTAAAAATCATGGAAAACCAGCAAGGTTAAAAGCAATAAAGAGGAACCAAAAGAGTGAAAAGAAAGAAATCAGTTCGAATAAATGATTCAAATATGTGAACTATAGATATAAGCCCCATTTTATATCACCAAATCTATGTCTCTTCAACTGTAAATTCTTTTCCTTTCCAATCTTGCATCAATAAGAAATTACTTGAAGGACAAAAAAGAAGTGACAAGAAACATTCTTAACATGTATCCGTCAAATATCGTAGCATTATATGCATAATGTTCGGGAAATATAAAATGTAATCATTCACTTAAAAATTGGAGCTACATAAAATATTTCCATAAATAAACATTACAATATTAAACGACATACTTAGAATGTAATTATTCACTTAAGAATCAATTCATTGAAAAAAAATTAAAATAAGCAAGTGTCACTGAATTATATGAGCTTACATATAACTATGATCAGTCATTATGAGCCTATAAAGGTATTGTGTGTAAGGACAGATGTTATGTTTACAACAAAAATATGGCCAATGTGGGGTAGGAAGATCTAAATAACAGATTCAAATCACAGGCTCCCAAATATAATTAATGTTTCATCTTAAAATTACAATATTTGAAAATGGAAGAAGTTACATTTTCAAACCAACCACTACTTGTATCAGAAATTAATAAAGAAACACTGACGACATTGGACCTGAATTTACCGTGCTTAAACCTATATCATTGGAATGTATCATTGTTGGCAGAAAAATGTGATGGTTTAATCATATAAATTAATCATATTTTTACTCGTTGTCTTAAAATAATTGCTTTATTATGGAAGCTCCTGTAGGAAACTGGCAGCAACTTAGTAACAGAATTCCTGTAAAAATTCCAAACATCTAAACAATGGTTAACTAATTTAATTTTAAGTAACAATAAAAACTTCACCTATTTATTATATCTCTGTCCGTGCCTATATATTTATCAGAAAGAGAGTTAATTTCTACAATAACTATTTTGCACAGGAGATCTATAACTTATCTGAAAGAGAGTCAATTTCCTCTCATTTTAAATAATGCCAATGAGGGAAGAAAAGGAGGATAGCATTGTCAACTCCATTCAGGGATAAAGTTATTTGAAATGCAGATGAACTTCAAAAATTCTATAACCTATCAGACAGCACATACCATACAGCATCTTACAAAGTGTATAGCTGTATTGGTTTGAGCCCAAAACCCATATAAGCATCATCAAGTTCTTAATGTGTTCCAACTCATACTGTGGGTCTTGGTTTCAAACATTCTGTTATCACCAAACACTTTAGACAGCTATATTATGCACAGCAGACAACTTTCTTTAGTGGCCAACATAAGACAAATATCTACTATTTGTAAGTTTATTCTTGGTTTTCAAATTGCTCTGGATTCCCCATCTAAGCAAAAAAAAATCATTTGAAGAGTAAAAAAGAAATAGTTATTAACTGTAAAAAGTAAAAACAATTCTAAATAGAATTTAAGTCTACTAAGGACCTAATCTAAATCCAGTATAAAAGTACTACAAGCAAACATGTATTGAATTACAGACAGATTGACCATAGCCATACTCTTATTATAAATAAGCAATAAATTGATATCTATCAATACAAAAATAATTCATCCAACGAACCAATTAGCTTCAATTCATGCACTGCTTAAACTCAATAAAAATAAAATAAGAGAACAAGTATAAAGATTAAAACTTTGCAACCATGTAAATGAACCTACCACAAGCATGAATCATATTCAACAAACAAATCAAAATTCAAAACCACCAATGAAAAGCAGATAGAAGAATCAAAACTATACAAAGAGAAACCTTTCTGTGTTTAGCATTAAGCTCTTTAGAAACGTTAGCCTTCTCGTTCATGTTGCAAATTCTCTCTCCCTCCAAAAAAATGCTTTTACTATTCTCTCTAAAAACTCTCTCTTTGTTTCTACTTACGCCTAGGAATATGAGCAGAAACCGTATAAACAAACAAAGAAAGAAAAAGAAGAGGAAGCAATAGCAAAGTCCAAAATGGGTTCCTTTTCTTTAGTCTTTGTTCTATCCTGCTTAGGTTTGGACTTTGAAGACTAGCGTGTACACGCACGCGTGCTAAGCTGGCCTCCTCTCTGCTTTCTTTTGGTAGCTTATTATTATAGACTTTTTGTGGGTGCCCTTTGAAATGATGGCCAATCTTCCGTTTGGTTGCTCAGAAATTTAGGAAACACGCAGAAAATCAGACTTTCTTCTTTGCCTTTTGAGCAATGGAAATACTACTTGAAACACTGTTGACTAAAGGGGAATTTCTTTTAATAACATGTAGTTCTCATCTTCTTCTAATATTGAATTCACAACAAAGAGACTATTAGGTAACACAATTTGTTGTTAATTATATGAAAACTATATTATTAATTAATATCAATCAATTTACATACTATTTAACTAACTATGTGATCATCTATGGAGGTACACCGTCTATTTTAAAGACATTTGTTAATGTATGTTTCAAAACACACTTTGACAGCGACTTATATATGTTAAAAATCTATCGAAATCTATTTAAATTAAGTTTAATGGTAACATAGTTTGAATAATATGAAAGTTTTCTTATTTCTTCTATTCTTAATGTGTTTATGGTGTAATTAGTATAGTAGTTATAATTGCGATTTGCGTAATAATAGCTACTATATGCTAATATGCACTTTAAAATTTGTGCTAGGCCATTAATTTTCATTTGGAATGATTGAGCATGGAGCCAAAAATTAGGTTACATTAAGCAAATATGGAGAGGGAAAAGAAAAAGACAAGTATGAGATGACAAATTTGGGTTAGGCTTTTCGAATGACAAATGTCAAGTGACAATAATTACCAAATGGAATTGTGCCAACATGTTCAAAATAATTTATTTTGCCTATCGTAAATTGCCAGAAATCAGAGTATCTTTCAATCATAATCATGGTGACTAATTGCAAATAGTCTTGTGTTGAGAGTTGCTCTAAATTGGCCATTGCACTATCTTTTTCTGATTTGTTGTTTCATACTAATCCAATTTTTGTAGGGTTTTTTTTGGGTATGATCTGATTGAAATTCCATCATGTTTTACACTTTAGTGCTTGACCATTAGCTTAGTGGTTTCTTTCACTTCAGGATGCTCCTATTGGAGAGGGATTTGTGCCCACTTTGTCCTATAAATAATGACATATTTTTTTTAAATTTAAAATTATTTGCGATATATCATTCTTTTTATATATATAAAAAAAAACCCCAAATTGGAGGGCTAACACAAACAGAGTTCAGGCATGGTATTGGTATAATTGGCCTCAACTTAGTGATTTCAGCCTAGCTTCGGAAAATAGTAGACTTGGGTTGTTTTGTCTGCGGTTCAGTTGACTCTATTTACATCACTGCAGCTACCTATTATGCCATTATTCAACTAAATGATTGACAATAACCATATAATATTATCATGTTTTTGGTATTGATTCACCAAAACCATCATGCTAAAATCAGAATAAAAGCTGACCCATGAATTATAATACAGAGTTTGATATAAACTAATTGAGTTGTACTGTTATTAGGGGATTTAGGATATATGCAATCATGGTTGCAAGGGACCAGAAAAGTGCCCCAAAATTGCACACAATTCTAACTTGCCCAACTGCTGTGATGTGCACTTTTGATTTTTGAATGCGGTGAAAACATGAAAACAGAATATCTATGCAAGGTTTGGCCCAACTAATAAGCACCATAGTACAGAATTTCAAACGCAATTTTTTCTTTCCCCATATCTGGAGCTTGATCCTTCTCATTCAACCCAATAGCTTCAATCTTCATAAATCTTGTGGTAACTATATGCTAAAAAAGAAACAACCTGCCTAAATTTTACTATATGGGCAACTGTAAGTAATAAGTAATACACCTGTCTATTTAACATATCACACTCTTCACTCCATCTGATGGAAAATTCCAACAAATAAGGCAATCCTGAACTTATACTATCATGATCTATTTCCACACAGGAGAAAGACAATCTTGAAGATGTGTTTCTAGGAATACATATGGGGCCTCCCAACATTTCTGTGCTTCATGTGTTATTCGGTCTTCTTGTTCATTCTCAATTTAGCTTCTATATCTCCACTGTAAGGTGAAACATGGAATGCGTACTGTTGGAGAACAGAGAAGACTACCATTTCTAGACATACCAAGACATTTTGAAGAGCTTCTTCAATGTGCTCCACATCCAACCAAAAATGATGAGATCGAATGATGCCCATGGCAGCTAGTATTTCAAGAATCACTCCCTGTATGTGATCAAAGATGGCATTTGTGAATCAGTAATGGTATTCATGCAATGTGCTATTTATTTTAAAGAAAAAAAAATATAAAAGATCAAAAGACGAAATAGAAAGAGGCAAAGGGGAAGTTAAACAGAACATAGAAGTAACAGAGACAAAAAGCAATCATCATCCCCATCTTCTAGTTATTGATGCATACACTTATCATTCAGATAAAAAGTACCTAAGGAACGAACTGCCAAACTCTTAGCATTCTCATATAAGAAGTGTGTGCTTTAAATTCTTTTCAAGTAATAGATACATTGAGTTGCCTACAGAATGTTTTGAATTAGCCACCGAGTCAATTCCAAGTCTTCAAAGAAGCTCTAGGTAAGGCTCAATTACAATTTTTTTTTCTCCGAAGTCTAGAAGCAAGTCAAAAAAATAACAAGGTCTATGCCTGAAGTGCAAAATGACTTGAGGTTTGAATTAGGAAGCAACACAGGGCTGTTCCAGCCAAAGAAAGATTGAACCAATTCAAATCAAGCTAAAAGGCCCAGTAAATTTCATAAGATCCAAACAAACCTGCTTAAGTTAGTAATGAACATGAGTCTTTAGGTGGAGTTAAACAAATTAGATTTCTATGTTCTCGGTTTTATGTAAGAATCCCTAACTATGAGATTTTTTTTTTATCTTAAAGAAGAGGAGCATTCAAGAAGGTCCCCAAACTGTACAAGTCATAATGCTTCTGATGTAGGAATTGATAAATGCTAGTGCCTACTGCCTTTGGCCTATCCTGTCAGACAGTGATAGGGTGATTTCATTTGCTTTTATGCTGGTATTCTGTTGTTTACAGTTTTAAAGGCTCCTGGTATGGTAACATTTTGGGTATGCATTTCAGCTTGCTTCTGCGAATAAATTAAGCTTATACATTGCAAAATGGAACAGCATGGGTTATTTACCTGCCAAAAGCAGAAGAAGACAATTCCCTTGATGCACATGAACTTCGCAAGTGGTTTGTGTGGTGCCAACTCTTTCGCAAAAACATGGTAGAAGAGCACCAAAGAATACAATGCCAATGAAACTGAAATGTTAAGAATGATGGTAAATGTCCAACTCAACCAAGTGGGATACATCCCAAGAACTTGTAATGTAATCATCAAGATGGAACATATTGGGCGGATAACAACAAACTGCCATGTCCAATGTTTGAGAAGCTTTAGTGTGTGGTGATCCAGCCGAACAGTATGAGGCTGCAATTATTGAAAACAATGTGTCAGATACATACTTAGAATCGGACATATAAAGCTTCAGTGGTAATCATTTTACAATTTATTCATTCAGAAAAAAAATATATATTTTCACGCAGATCCCACTATAATCAAAATCAGCCAGCACATAACATTTAACAGCAATACAAAAACCATTATAAGAATGATTCGCCACATTTCGTCCTCAATTCAATTTAGAGGCTTTTAAAGTACACAATAAGAACAGAATAATACAAAAAAATTATCCTCTATTTTCACTTCCCAAACATTGAGCATAAAAACTCCCATTGATCTCACTATCTCACCTTCTTGATATATGTTTCTCACCAATTTAACCGAACATTCCGTATTTACTATACTCAAATTTCTTGCTCGTCTGATAATTCAGCTTCAAATGAAAAATTTTAACTACCCAAAACATAGCACTTCAACGATTGACAGCCAAAATGCTACCAACTTATTGCTAACAACCAAACTAATACAAAAGCAATTCATTCAGAGGCTACACAAATGAAAAGTCGAAATACAACTATTTCGCACCTGGAAAAGAGTCATTGGAAACGAGTGGTGAATCTCTCTTCCTTTAATTTCATCCGGCACAATATTCTTACTAATAGATATATTCAAATAACTGTACAGCAAAGCAATGAACTTTGCGATAACCTGCACTTAAAACACAGAAACAAAAAATTAACAGAGTCTAGATCAGCCAAATAGAGTCATAATATCCTAATTAACAAGCCCAGTCAAGGTGAAGCCACTCACCACAGCCTCATAACATTCCTTAATGGAGTCCAAAAACGTGAAGTACGCTTTGCTTGCCTTGACATTCGCCAAACCTGCAAAAGAATCAATGGCATAAATCGGAGCCATGAGGATTATAATTATTATAGCCTTCTGCTCCTTGGGATTTTTCCAGTAAAACATATGCTGCGTGAAGAGCTGCATCGTGAAATGCAACGACATCATCACGCAGAATCCCGATCCTACCAGAGTTATCTGCTCGCGATTCAACGTGCTTAGATCCATTGCTCACCGAAACGAAGTTCGACTCTTCCCGTAATGATTTAGGAATTTTGTTCCGTGTTCCAAGTCTTTGGTGTTGGTTGCAATTCGCTGACTGATCACTGCGATGCGATTACTATGCGGCCGCACCGGAATGGGGGACCAATTACCCATTTACACGTTTCTAATGCTCTCCGCCTGTTCACGTGGACCAATGGAATATCCAGCTGGAAATTTGCCACGTCGGATTTTCGGTAGGTGGTTTTATTACTAAATACTCATCCACAAACTTGTCCTTAAATTTCAACTTCAATTTATCATTCCTCAATTAATTATCATATTTATAAATTATTTATTTTAAAATGGGATAAAAAAATAATAATAATAAAAAGAAACTCGGGCCGACCTTTATATTGATCTCGCTAATTTAATAATTTATCATTCACTTATTATATCAATATAATAATTTGGTGAGATTGTCGCATTTAAAATTTTTATTTTTTATAATTATAATTTAAAATAAAATAATTTTTTTAATAAAATATTTGAAAATAAAAAAATAATGATGATTTCAATTTTTTTGACAAAAAATAAAAGAATAATAATTTCATAGTTAATGTTTATTGGCAACAAAAATAGTTTTAATGTTTTCAGCAATTTATATGGCAAATGCATGCAATGACATCCAAAGTCTTAAACATTAGACAACAATTAACAATACAAAACCCTCCAGAAACCTTGAACGTTTTTGCCAGTGTCTCCTTCCTCTTTGGCATTGAATTAATTACTTCTAATTTCTCAATCATGGACCACAGCACAGCTCCAATCCAAATCTCATTGTAAAACCCGCCAGGTTGATCACGTAATTACATTTTCTCCATTTTTAAATTCTTCACATATTCCTCAGTTTTGGTCCAAACAAACACAACACACCAATCTTTGAAATTAAATTTGTCTATTGTTGCTTCATCGAACTTAAACTAATACCATAATGTTCTTGATAAATAGCTGATACTCTTGTCTTTCGTTGGTTATTTCCATTCTCAGCATTGTGAACTTTGCTTCACTGTAGAATGAGAATCAGTAAGAGTTTTTTAGCATATGTGTTGCTTGTTATTTTGTTCCTTCAGGGTTCTTTTTTCGAAACAGGACTTTCTGCTACCGTGACATATGATCATAGAGCCCTGGTTATTGATGGGAAGAGGCGGGTTTTGCAGTCAGGTTCTATTCATTATCCTCGAACCACTCCTGAGGTTGGTTAATGTTTAAGTAGATTTAACATGGACATATGAAAATATACAGTCATATATTGATGGATTATGTGCTAATTTAGTAAGGTTGCGTTATAAAATTTCAGGTGTGGCCAGAACTTATTAGGAAATCCAAGGAAGGTGGACTGGATGTGATTGAGACTTATGTTTTCTGGAATTATCACGAGCCTGTAAGAGGACAGGTATATTGTAATTTCAGTTAAACAATCCATAAACTATAACGAATTTTTTCAAGTAAAAGTGAAATTTTATTGTCAAGTTTCATATCATTACTAATGATAAACTACCTTATGTATGTCATGCACTGATACACATGGGGTCCTTACCTAGTCAGCAAGAAATGCCTACTGTTTTTATAGTTGTTTACTGCTCATGTTGATATTTTTCTTGAAAATTATGCAGTATTATTTCGAAGGCAGGTTTGATCTAGTGAGGTTCGTGAAAACGGTTCAGGATGCTGGTCTTCTGGTTCATCTGAGAATTGGCCCATATGCCTGTGCTGAATGGAACTATGGGTAATTTTTAGTCACAATTTCTCTTCTTGTTGGAACTCTTCATAACTGGCAAAGATCACTATAATTTAGTTCTGATCATCTATTTGCTCCAAAGTTGCAGACTTGGTTAAAATTTTCTCTCTAATTTAAGTTCTTTCCCTGAATTGTAACAGGGGATTCCCTGTTTGGTTGCATTTCATTCCTGGGATTCAGTTTCGGACAACAAATAACCTTTTTAAGGTACATTCTGAAATCCCACGAGTTCATATTTGATTACTTTTTTTATTGCAATGCATAAAAGTGCTATCTGTATTAATGTCATTGCAGAAGGAAATGAAGCGTTTTCTTGCAAAAATTGTAGATTTAATGAAGGAAGAGAATCTCTTTGCTTCTCAAGGAGGGCCAATCATTCTGGCACAGGTTATTTACTAGCATATTCCGGACATTTAATGATAGCAGAATTTTACCATTAGAATCTTTGCTTCTCCAATTTTCAGTGAAAAGTTAATTCATGTCTAGTGTATGTACACTTTCAGGTTGAGAATGAATATGGGAATGTTGAATGGGCATATGGGGTTGGTGGAGAGTTGTATGTCAAATGGGCTGCAGAGACTGCTGTTAGTCTTAACACAACTGTACCTTGGATTATGTGCCAACAAAAAGATGCACCTGATCCAATTGTAATTACTTATCATATGTACCCACTTGAGTTACTGACATTCAGAGTTTCATCAGTTTTCTATAACTAAAAGTTAAATACAGATAAATACATGCAACGGATTTTACTGTGACGGATTTACCCCAAATTCCCCTTCCAAACCCATAATGTGGACTGAGAACTACAGTGGATGGTAACGATTTGTAGCTGATGCTGCTGATCTATATTTCTTTTTTAATCTATAGCTAATCCAACCTAATTGTTCAGCTCTGCAAACTATTTCAGGGTCTATTCTGGGATGTGAAGGACTAACCTCCTATTTGATATTGCAGGTTTCTTTCCTTTGGCTATGCCATTCCTTTCCGACCCGTTGAGGACCTTGCTTTCGCTGTTGCACGCTTTTTTGAAACTGGTGGCACATTTCAGAACTATTATATGGTAAACCTGCAATGAATTTTGTTTCTCTTATTTTAGCTGTTACTTGGAAATTATGTGAATAGTATTAGAGAATTATGGAAATAATACTAACTTGCTGATAACTTCCTTGCAGTATTTTGGTGGAACAAACTTTGGACGAACTGCTGGTGGCCCTTTGGTTGCAGCAAGCTATGATTATGACGCTCCAATAGATGAATACGGTATTTTTTTATTATTATTGGGCTAGATTCATTTAGTTAGGTTGAAATTTCATTAATCATTTGCATGATCAATTCCAATTTTTTTCTCTATTCTTATTAGGAGAGGCAATATTTAATTGAAAATTTCAATGCAGGTTTTATCAGACAGCCAAAATGGGGTCACTTGCGTGATTTGCACAAGGCAATAAAGCTTTGTGAGGAATATTTGATCAGCTCAGACCCGACTCACCAACAACTTGGTCCTAATTTAGAGGTAAACACTTCAGCTATTAAGACATCTCCAAATTTGATTTGAGTGGCAAATACATACAAATATGGCTTCAGCTATTCTTCTTGAATTATTACTCATTCTAGCTAACTTTATTTTTTCCAAAATTCAGGCACATATCTATTATAAATCTTCCAACGACTGTGCAGCCTTTCTCGCCAATTATGACAACAGTTCAGATGCAAATGTCACATTTAATGGAAATGTATACTTCCTTCCAGCTTGGTCTGTAAGCATCCTCCCAGATTGTAAGAACGTTGTTTTCAACACAGCAAAGGTATGGAATCTTATTGCATTTTATTGACATACAAGTAATTATAGCACCCACTGTCCTCTGTGATTGCTTTAGGATTATTTTTGTCATGAATGAGAATATGGCCACCAATTTAATTATTTAAACCCACATATAAACAATGCTAATTATTTATTAAGACATTATAAATTGCTGTTTCATTACAATACTTCAATCACTTTTCATTATATTTATTGTTAATTCTCTTGATCAATTATATATGTACTAGTTCATATGTTTAATGTATGTTTCATATTTGAAGGTTGTTTCACAAAGAAATATAGGTGATCATTCTTTCGAACGAAAAACCAATGTTAATGAATTGCTATTGGCATCATCAGCATGGAGCTGGTATAAAGAAAAAGTTGGTATTTCAGGCAATAACTCATTTGTAAAGCCTGGTTTATTGGAGCAGATTAATACAACAAAAGACACTAGTGATTACCTATGGTACACGACAAGGTAATTCATTCAATTTTTTTTGCCATTTTTATTGGTTGGTTGTTCCCTTGTACTGTTAATAAAAAAAAAAAAATCTTAAGATTGGTTTTCAGGATGAAACTAGAATTGCCAAATACCACCAAATGTTTCATAGTTCTACTCTTCAAAAATTATTTGTTCTTTCTGGTCTTCTGATTTTCAGTTCAGATTGTTGGTCATTTGGACACACAGAGAGGCTGCTATATATTCTTTTTTCTCCTTTCCATTATCTTCAATTTCTTACTTCTTCTGGTAGGAAAAATAATATACTTGCCCGGGAAAATAAAGGAGATGGAACCTTGACCTGTATTTAAATATTTTATTGTCATTTCTTTCTCATTTCATATCACATTTAGTTTTCAGTCATATATTAATGTCATATTAATGGATTTACACTGACATTATCAATTTGTCTGTGCTTCAATCATCATGGCAGTATCAGTATTATGCCTGGTCAAGAGAAAGAAGTGTTTTTGAATATTGAGAGTTTGGGACATGCAGCACTTGTTTATCTAAACAAAAAGAGTGTAGGTATGTAACCTAATTGCAATCTGATTGTATCTGCCTTCTCCATTTTTCCCCTCTTTACAATAGCAAAAGTGCATGTCATGTTGAAACTGTTTATATTTTCTAGAAAATTGAGAGATTTTTAATAATTTCTCATGAATTTCGTGACATGATCTTGTGGCTCAATCAGTTGCTGCCTCTGGTTTTGAAGTTTTTTTGGGAAAATTGGATTATTTTCAATTTTATGATTGATGAAACTATAATTGTAGTCATCATATATTCTCTTAACTGCTTCACACACAGACTCGAATTCTTGGACATTCTTCACCCAATCTCAATATTTCTCCATCTCATCAGTTTCCAGTTCAGATTGTCTCTGAATGATTTACATATCCCAGAATTGGCACTATGACTACGTATGATTGTATAAAGATTGATGCACATTCTGAGTTGAATTTTTTGCAGGATTTGGATATGGTAATCATGACTATGCAAATTTCTCAATTAATGAGAAACTCAGTCTTAAAGAAGGAAATAATACACTGGATGTGTTGAGTATGATGGTTGGTCTACAGGTATTTTTTTTTCTCCCCTAAAATTAACTTGACTGAATTGTTTGCACATAGTCACCATCTACAATTTTGATACTGTTAGTTGTTATTTATTAGGCATTGATATTGTGGTGACCATGGAATCACAATTTTATTGCTGATTCTGCCAATTTTTTTGAAGATTCAGTGCCATGAGTTCTGCTATCTTACACTGCAAGATCACAGCATTTATGTCCAGAAATTTTTTAGGTATCTTCGGTGCCAAGGAGTAGAGTTACTTACCAATTTTTCATTTCTTTCTTTTAATGTACAACAGAACTATGGACCATGGTTCGATGTTGCTGGAGCAGGAATCTATTCTGTAATTCTTATTGACCTGATGAATTGCAAGAATGATCTTTCTTCTGGAGAATGGACCTATCAGGTTGGAGCATAGAGATCAGTTTGCTCTTGTTATTTTCCATGACCATATAATGTTCATTATTGTATTAGACTAATATTTATTAAGCAGATTATTTCCCTCCTTTCAGGTAGGAGTTGAAGGAGAATACCTTGGACTGGATAAAGCAAGTCTTGCTAACAGTTCGTTGTGGACTCAAGGGAGCAATCTTCCTGTTAATAAGAGTTTGATATGGTACAAGGTAAGCCAATATGGGAAACATTTCTTGAACCTGTAATTTAAATCAGAATCTGAACAAAAGTATTGTTTTCTGTTGGTTTGATTTGATATTCCTTGTTTCATCCTCAGGTTACATTCCTTGCTCCAGAAGGAAAGGGTCCGTTAGCCTTGAATCTTGCTAGCATGGGAAAAGGTCAAGCTTGGGTTAATGGGCAGAGCATTGGGCGATATTGGTCCGCTTATCTTTCACCATCAACTGGTTGCACTGAAAAATGTGATTACAGAGGATCATACGATCCATTCAAATGTCAAAAAAACTGTGGTCAACCTGCTCAAACATTGTAAGGGTGAACGGACGTCCTGTCTTCAATAACATTTTTTATGCATACTCTACATCAGTATGTGACGATATAGCAAATGTCCAGGTATCATATCCCACGTACTTGGGTACATCCTGGTGAAAATTTGCTTGTCCTCATTGAAGAGCTTGGTGGTGACCCGTCAAAGGTTTCTTTGCTAACAAAAGCTGGCCACAGTATATGTTCATTTGTATCAGAGGATGATCCTCCACCGGTTGATTCCTGGAAAACGAACTTAGAATTCATGGCTAAAAGCCCTGAAGTTCGACTGACCTGTGAACGAGGATGGCGCATTGCTTCTATTAATTTTGCCAGCTTTGGAACTCCTGAAGGAAACTGTGGCTCATTCAGTCCAGGAGCTTGTCATGCTGATGTTTTATCAATTGTTCAGAAGGTAAGAAATACAAACTAGAAACCGGGTTACCGATCTAAATTGTAGATAAGTTCTGCTTTGTTACCTCAGCCTAAGTTTTTCTTTTCCGGAAGAATTCTAGCCTTACTATGCCATTTTACCCCATAGATTTATGTTATTGATTCTTTTGTTTTGCTTTTGATGGAATTTCAGGCTTGCATTGGCCAAGTTGAATGTTCAATCCCCGTCTCCTCAGATCACCTTGGTAACGCCTGCCCTGGGGTGCTAAAAAGCGTTGCGGTTGAAGCTTATTGCAGCGAATGAAATCTAAATCCGTACTCCACTGTGAAGAAGACAGATTAACACTGACAACTCCTTGTGATGGTTTAAACAGTTTCTGGTATATTGTTGTGTTTTAAGCTGTCATATTACCACAAAAACATTTCAAGCAAAAACCCTTCATCCGAATTTTTATTATTTCACGCAATTTTAGTCCAAAAGACAGCCAATTGCCAATTCATCTCAGTATATCCTGGAATCAATCAAATGGCCTACTTTCACGTCTCTTCTGTAACTAAAGCTGTTTCCAAAAGATTACAATAACTTTAAACAGAATAAACAATTCGGGAAAGCTTGACAATACTGGATACATAATTGTCTTCTCATTAAATACTGATTTATTTTATAGCCATTTGTAGTTCTCACTCAAGTAATTTAAGCAGCAACATGAACTAACTGAACTGCATGCACAATGATCCAATATATGTTTTGTTCATGGAACAAGCAGTATTTTTCCAATATGCTTGCTACTCTCCATGAGCTGGTGAGCTTCGGCAGCTTCAGACAATGGAAAATACTTGTAGATCACAGGCTTCACCTTCCCTCCTGCAATAGCAGGCCAGACATTCTTCTCCACCTCAGATACAATCACTGATTTGTTTTCTGTACTCCTGCTTCGCAAGCCAGCCGCTGTGTGCGAAAACACCAATTATATAAACCCAAAAAATCACACATATATCTGAAAATAAAACTGGAGAAAAGGAAAAAAAAATAGACACAACAGAAAAAATAGAAAAAAAAAATATTCTGGTGATGTGTTGCCATCCCAGAAGAATTCCAGTTTTCAGAGGAACAACTATTCTTGTATATCAGTCCTACTAATATCAGTCGAACCACAGTCTTCTGTGTAATTACTGTTCATTAATGGATATTCAAGACATGTAAAAATGATATAGCAAGCATGAAGGAATAAAAAGAAGCATGTTAAGGAAAAACAACAACTGAAATCAGATTAAGAAAACGGGTTTCCAAAATCTTGGTCCTCGAATAAAAAGATTTATGGCTAGACAAATTTTTTTTGGAATTAGAACCGTTCTAGTACTCAGCAATGTGTTATCACCTTTCAAGGGTTATAAGCAACCCTGGACATGGGGTCGACCCAGTTTATTTAGTATACAACTGATTGCAACTAACACATTCCAGCAATGTGTGAACTACACATCAACTACTATGCTATTGCTTGCATAAACATCATCTAATTGTATAATTCTAAATCACAACTTTACATGAAGTACCCAGGCAATTTAACCTAGTTGAAGAGGTTAAATTAAAAAATAGAAACAGAGCATCTTGGATGACAAAAATCAAACCAAATTCATCCAGTTTCAAAGCTACAACACTAAAACCCAGTAATGAAGAACTACGGCAATACCTTGCACTGTGAGGCGCTTCACAAACAAAGATGGAAAGCTTAATTCCGTTTTGGCTCCACCCTGGGTTCCGATTACGAAAAGCCTCCCATCAAAGTTCAAGCTGTCAAGGTTGCGCTGAAAGTAGGATGCTCCCATACAATCTAGGATAACATCAATGCCTGAGGCAGAAAAATAAATAAATGTGCATCAGTCATTGTAAACATTGAGGAGAAAAAGGATCTTTATAAAGTTGCACAACTTCCAACATAACCAAAATGCATTTATAATGCTGGTAAACATACCTTTCCCACCAGTTTCTTCCTTTACTCGTGCAACAAAGTCTTCTGTCTTGTAATTGATGCACACATCAGCACCGAGATCCTTGCAAAAGGCCAGCTTTTCCTCACTTCCTGGAGATCAATATCTAAAATCTATGAATAAATGGAAAGTGAATGGTTGACACAAGATGAAAATTGCGGCTAGACCTGCTGTAACGAAGACTCTCACTCCTTGGCATTTAGCAATCTGAATCGCAAATGTACCAATTCCACTAGAGCCCCCATGAACCTGATAGTTTAATAGCCATTAGTCATGATTAAGCCGAATACCATATATTTCAATGGCTTAACTGACAAAGAAATTGAACATTAGTTGATCATGTATTACATTCAATTTTTACTGTACCCGTAAGAAATTTACACCCTGCATACTTAGTCTAGGAATTTTCAGCTCTTATGCAATTATTATCTGCCAGTCAACATTCCAAACGGCACAATGAAGGGGCTGCAAAGGTAGGTCGTTATGCAAACTTTGGGAAATATCCCAAAGCTAATAAGAAACAAGGTGTAAAAGAAAACTACTTCACTACAACAACAGCAACATAGAAACTTGAGCAGCCGGACACATCTCTGATTGCCCATATCCATCACCACAATATTTGCACCCAGTAAACAAAAATTACACTAAAAAAATTATGCTTCAAATTCAGAAATCTACCAGAAATGTTTCTCCTGTGGATAGGTGACTGATCATAAAAACCGTCGACCAAACAGTGCATGCCACCTCCGGAAAAGCAGTAGCATCTTTGAGCGATACACCGGGTGGAACAGGAAGAACTTGTCCAGCCGGAACTGCCACTTTCTCAGCATATCCTCCACCAGTAAGTAAAGCACACACCTATATAACACAAATTAGCACAGGAGCACACAACCCAGAATTAGCATCAAATTTATGTCCCAATATTTTTTAGGAATTTGATTAAATAATCAAAAGTACGTCCAGATATTAAATTCAAATGCGAAAGTTACAAAATTTGACGTTTTATACAACTACTTTAAGGGCAAAACGAAGCCTTTTTATTTTTTTAAAGTAATTTTACACTTCAAAGCAGTGTATTTCTCTTCCATGCAGCGAACATCAATGCCAATAATTGTCTGCACTGACGAGAAATTTACCAACCTGATCTCCAATTTTCCATCTCGAGACGTTTTTACCGACGTACTCGATGGTTCCGGAACATTCAAGACCCGGGTAGGGGCTAGCCCCTTTGGGTGGAGGGTAGGAGCCTTTTCGCTGAAGAATATCGGCCCGGTTCAGACCGGCGGCTGCGACTTTGATCAACACTTCATCGTCTTTGATTTGAGGATCTTCCACTTCTTGCACTTGCAGAACTTCTGGGTTGCCTGGTGTAGTTATCACTACCGCCTTCATAGTTTCACTGTTTTCTGAGTGGACTGAGAGACCAGCTTCGATAGAAATGAATGATTTTTCCTTTTTTTCCCTTAAAATAGCGGCATCAAAAAGCCAGCACGTGTGCTACGTGTGGAGGAGAAAACAAAATTTACAGTAAGTCCCCTATATTTAGCTTAATATAATTAAATATCAAAGTTTTGACAAATAAAAAACCTTACTTTTCTTGCCAATATAAGTGGGAGCGGATCGGGTTTGAGACGGATATCTCTAAACCCGCATTCGCATTCACAAAAAAAATTAAATATCATACTCATATTTAATTCTTAGTGAGTTTGATATTAATATTTTATTACTAAACTCGCTTAAATAAATACTTAATATTTACCAAATCCACAAGGATATTTGCAAATATTTAGCGAATTTTTAATAAAATTTTTGGCAATAATTTAAAATAAAATATATTACTTATATAAAATATATACCATAAAAAAATAAATTTATCTTTTATATTTTTTTCTTTAGAAAATCTTTTAAAACTTTTATTTTTTTTTTTCTGAAGAATGAAAAAAAAACCGTTAATTTGTTTTTAATATTATAATTGAAAGTAAAGAAATAACATTTTTCTTATATATTCAAGAATATATTTTAAATTTTAAAGAATTTAAAGGGAATAAATAAAAAGTAATAATATTGAATACGCAGATGCAACTTGCAAATTTTTGAGAAGAAAAATATTATAACAAAAAATAAAACAAACATGTATGTCTTATATAGAAAACCTTAATAATATGTCAATATTACACCTTACTCAAAAGAATAAAATAATATTTATATTGAGTGTGGTGTTACAATATTGTTTAGAAATATTTAGGTTTAATATTAAATCGACATTATTTTGCTACTTTTAGAAAAAATATATATATTTTTACAAATATACTTGCGGATATTTATTCGTACCCGTATTTTTTCCAAACTTATTGTAGATTTTAATTTTATTTTTCAAATCCTTCCCAAACTCACTTAGAGGCATACCAAACCTGTCCCATACGGATCGAGTAAGAGCGGGTTTACGAACAAAATTGTCATCCTACCTCTAAGACCTAAATGTATTAAAACCAAACTCAACGGATTTTAGTGTAAATGTATAAAAATAATATATGGATTTTTCTTGTAATGATTTTTTTTCCTTAAAAAAAAAATTATCTCCCCCCATCCAACAGTTAGGTAAGTCGGTTAAAGCAAGAGCCATTGATGAAACCTAATTTCTGACGATCAATATCCTTTAAATTTTCTTGTTTCTGCTTACCCACTGAGAAAATATTAGATTCGGATTTTCTTTTTCTTTTTTTTCTTTAATGCTTGTTATAGCTTCATAGAATTGATTAACATTCTTCGAGTACAGTTCTTCTCATAAACAGGTATGGGTGGGTCTGGTCAACTTTGGATCGGGAGGGCACTGGTTCCTCTGCTGCTGCTTAATAGTGTTCTCGGTTGGGGAAAGGAAGGTCATTATGCTATTTGCAAGATTGCTGAGGTTAGGAGTTTTCTTTCCTTTCGTTTTTTGGATGATTGTTGTGCTAATCATGGTCTAAGAAGTTCATATGAATGGATTTCGTAAGAATGTCGAGGGTATTTTATACTCTTGACTGACGAAAGAAAAACTTGCAGTGATCAAGATGCTATTTTTAAAATGGGAAATTTGATCGTTAAAACCATCAAGATTTCATTTTTAGGCTGGGAGTTTGATAAATGGAGGGTGCTTTGTAATGAGACATTCTTTTTTTTTTTTTTTTTCTTTTTTGAAAGAAAAAGGGATTGGAATTTGGATAATATCACATGAATGAAATGCCCATTAGTGAGCTGTTCAAGTAGTACTTCAGTCAAATGTGCATTTTACTGCACATACAAGTCAAGTATGGTTGTCTTCCAGTCAAGTGTCAATGAATTTTAGCTGTATAGACTTTCATCAGTTTAGTCGAATTATAAATGCGGTAGAGGAAAGAAGATATTGACAAAATGGGTATGAAAGTTGTGGCAGGAATACAGTTGAAAAAAGCTGCCAAACATGTCTAATGAGGCTCTTTTGGTCAACCAGGGATATCTCACTGAAGATGCCTTGGCTGTTGTGAAAGAATTGCTTCCAGATTCTGCTGAAGGTGATCTTGCAAATGTTTGCTCCTGGCCTGATGAGATTCGATTCCGTGTGCACTGGAGTGGCCCTTTACACTATGTTGATACACCGGATTTCAAATGTAACTATGAATACTGCAGTAAGTTTGGCTCAGTTAGTCTTTTCCACAATTTAGCAATGTGATTTTTTTACGTTGGCTTGTATTTGTTTGTTTCTCTCTTTTTCTTATGACTTGCTTCCCATTAGCTTCATGGTTAAAGAAATATATATTTTTTCTATTAATATCCTTCATCTTTCTTATAGGAGATTGTCATGACCCCACTGGACACAAAGATAGATGTGTTACTGGAGCCATTTACAACTATACCATGCAACTCAAATCTGCTTATCGGGACTCTGTTTCAGAGATGAAATGTAAGCATATCAATTTATTGATACGACACTTTTCAGGTACTATAATATAAGTTTTCCTAAGCTTAATTGGCAATAACATGTGTTGTTTTCCTCTATTGACTATAGACAATTTAACGGAGGCGCTTATGTTCTTATCACATTTTATTGGGGATGTACATCAGGTATGCTCTTCCTACTGGAACCTTAGAGCTTTATGGTAATACAAAGAAGTTTCAGACTAATTCTAATTTATGATTTCAGATAATCTGGATTATATATGTCAGCAAAACTGTTGACAGCATAGATTATTCTTGTACTATATTTCTGTGCGATGGTGACATAACATGGAATCTCCTAAAAGTGGGCAGGGAGCATTATTTTGCATTAATGGAATTATTTTTGTGAAGAATTGGAAAAATCATAAATCCAAGTGATCTAATCAATAATGAAATTTTGCATTCAAAGGATATAAAATGAGGTTTACTTGATCTGTGTACAACTTATAAGAGATATAAGTCATCTTTTTTAAAGGTTGTTCATGTATATGCAAATTTAAAATACCACTGATTGCAAATTGAAGAAATTGAAACACATACTATCGTGCACTTTTCTTTTTTCTTTTTTATTGTGGCAGCCCCTGCATGTTGGTTTCACTGGAGATGAAGGTGGGAACACAATAATAGTCCGTTGGTTCCGTCGGAAGTCAAACCTACACCATGTAAGTTGTCTTTAGACCCTTAATGTCTACTTTCTCTACTAGATAATCCACTATTTTTGTAAAAATAAGAAATTTATGTTTTTTAGAAGCAGCAGGTCTCTTTTGGCAGATCAAGGATCCAAACTTATAAACTTTTTAGAGATAATGACTGATCAGAGAAATAAAATGAAGTTCCAAAGAATAGGTTTTTGTGTGAAGTTTGAGAATGTGTTTGAAATAATAGTACAGAGACAATGTTTTATTAGGTCCGTGTGGTATGGATCAGACATATTCAAGATATTAATCCATTAATAAAGGCAAACCAATTCTATTGATCTTCTTTGTGCTTTGCCTTTTCTTGGCACACAAGGTAATGATCAGTTTTAACTATGTTTCTTCTATAACAGATTCTTTTCAAATGGGTTTGACTCTGGAATTTATGTGTTACTTGTTTGTGTATATGTTCTGCACGTCATTTATGCTCATTAGCTGCCAATCTTATTCAATAATTATTCTGTTTCAGGTATGGGATAACATGATAATTGAATCTGCGCTGAAGACATTTTACGGTTCTGATCTCACACTCATGATTCAATCCATTCAGAGGAATATTACGGTATGTTCCTTATTCCTTTTTGTATATGTACAAGGATGTCACAATTATTCAGATCAGGGATGCAGTACATGTTTAAAATCTGCCTGGTTTATGGCTTGGCATTGACTTTATTTTTTTTTTTCTTTAATTGGTTTTGGATTTTCTCTCAGCGTGTGTCTCTGAACCTGCCCATTTAACATTTCGAAATCTACTATTGCCTTTTGGCTTATTTGATATTCTTCTGTAGGATGGTTGGTCCAATGATATATCATCATGGGAATCTTGTGGACGTAATCAAACAGTTTGTCCTAATGGGTGAGTACACATCATTCTATTTACTTTTCATATTTGTAATGCATTCGTCTGTTATGATGATCATGATTGATGACAAGATGAGAGTTGATAGAATGCTACACTGAAATTGAGGTTACATATGCCATGCTTTATTTGCACTATATCTGGTTCCTCAAAAGTTTTTAGCAAATATTGCCTGTATAATTTGCATAATCAGGTTACTAAATACCTTGATGCTAATAGGTGTTTCTAAGTTTTATCACTGCTGAAACTGCTTAAGCAAATATGTTTATAGATGCTTACAATATAAAATGATAAAAATTGGTTCGTCTTTCTCATCACCTAGCTGAAACTCCATGAATCTGTTACATGGAATGGGGAATCAGTAGTCATCATTGAATTGATTATCATTTTGCAGGTATGCTTCTGAAAGTGTTAGTTTAGCATGCAAGTTTGCATACAGGAACGCCACAGCAGGAACCACTCTGGGAGGTATTTTCTCTAATTAAATAAAAGATTAGTCATTATGAGGCTTTCTTTTAGCCTGGTGTTCCACTATTGAGACTGAAATAGGAAGATTTTTTAGGGGAACAGGTTAGCACATTGGGGGTCTGTATGTCCTCTGGCCTAAGTACGGCTAGATTTAACCTAAATCTCTAAGTGAAATTATGCCTATTCTCTTAAGGGTTGAAATATAAATATAAATATGAGTATATGTACATGTGTGCGTGTGTATTTGAATTTATTTAACTGAAGTTATACAGTAATATTCCCTCAAGTTTCACTGGAAAATATCTTAAGTGCCTCTTAGCTTAGGTAGTAACACTTTGACACAAGATGCAACCTGGGTTCAGAACCCCTTTTCGTAGTAGTGGTTTTTTCAGAGAAATCCATGCCAATTGAGCAGGTGCACTGAAATAAACATTAAAGTGCAAAATATTATTTGAACCCCATCCGAATCCCCTGATTCTCATGACTGGCAATAGTAATGGAAATTTTTATATTTATTTATTTATTTATTTATTTCTGACAAACTGATCTATTTTGATGAATGAACTACAAAATCTTAAACAAACATACCAAAAATGGGTAAACATTGGTGACACAAAAGAGAAAGCTGTATCCCCTGCTTATAGTTAACCTCTTTGAGAGGCTTTTATGCATGTTTGTGGACACGTATTAGATAATCCTGAGGGATAATGATTTCATGACAACTACCATCTAAATTATCCTGAAAAAATTAGATAAGGATGCCTTATATCTCTACAATTTTATCCTAAGTAACCCAAAATAAATTATATAAACTACAATTCAGAACGTAGTGTAACATGGCACTGCTGAATCCTTCATGTTACAACATACCACAATTGTAGCCAAGGCATACAATTTGCATAACGTAGTGAAACATGTCATTGCTTCTCCTACTCTGCAACTATCTGCAGTTTCTGTTCTCTAATTTCTTGTAACTCCTTGTTATGCTTTTGTGTAGATGATTACTTCCTTTCTCGGTTGCCTATCGTGGAGAAAAGGCTTGCCCAAGGTGGCATTCGCTTAGCTGCAACCCTCAACCGTATATTTTCTCCTCAAATCAAAATTGCTCAAGCATGAAGATAAAAAATTAACAGAGGCTTCTTTAACGGGAAACACCCACTACAGCATGTCTGTAGCTTGAAGTTCTCCATATGTGAGACTTTCATGTTCATTATTTACTATAATTTAGTTGAACAGAAGCTGATAAAACATGCTTTTCTCCTCTAATGACTTGGGAAAATAATCTAACCCTGATTTTTTATGAAACAGAAATAACAATAGAAATATTTGTTATTATTTGTATTTGGTAATTAATTTTTTGTAGTTACCAATTTTGTAGCTTAATTTATGCTCGAGTCTTCGATGCCGTCTCTGCAAACTCCTCATCTTGACTATCGTCGTTCTCATGCTTTGTGCACAACTCGTTATCCTTTCCCAATACCAAATTAACAAAATTAAACCCATGAGCCAAGAGAGGTTGCTGCGATTATAGCCTCTGTATAAGATTGACTAAATTCATTAAGGAATGGATGATTTTTTACTTTGAAAAATTGATGTTGAACGTGCCTCACCTATTGTCCACTAGACTTCACGTATATTATGAAATTAACAATCTTATTGTCTTTCAAGACAAGCAAAGAAAATGTAATTTATGACCATCTCTTTCTCTTGCTCCATCTCCATTTTTATGTGTTGCTGATGTATCAATATATTAAAAAATATGCCCACATTTTATTTGCATGGAAGTCAGTCTACTTCTTGGGTGGGTAGCTAAAAATAGCGAAATTTAATATCAAACTTTCAATCAGATTAAGAGCTAGATAACTTGGCATCTTATGTTTACATATACGTCGGATCTTGCTTGTGTCATAGTCAACTTTTGGCCACATGGAAATATATGAAAATATGAAACCTGCACTACATGGCAACTACTTATCATGTGTTTGGTAGCTGAGAAAGTATTGCAAAAATGAATACGAAAAAACGTGACTGCAGTTATTATTATTGTTGTTGTCATCTTCTTATCTTTCTCTAATGCTTTGTTATACATACCTTAATAGAGTTTGTTAATCTTCAAGTATAGTTTCTTTTCATTAAACAATTACGGGTGGGTCTGGTCTACTTTGGATTGGGAGGGCACTGATTCTTCTGCAACTGGCTAATGGGGTTCTCGAATGGGGAAAGGAAGGTCATCTTGCTGTTTGCAAGATTGCAGAGGTTAGTATTTTTCTTTCCCTTTTATATCTTTTTTATTTTTTCGGTTGAATGCTGTGCTAATCATGTTCCTAAGTAAAAGTTTCAAACATGTATAATATTGAGGCTGTTTTTGGTCCATCAGGGTTTTCTCAGTAAAGATGCCATGGCCGCTGTAAGAGAATTGCTTCCGGATTCTGCTGAAGGTGATCTTGGAAATGTTTGCTCATGGCCTGATGAGATCGATTCCGCCAACGCTGGACTGGCCCTTTACACTATATCAATAATCCAGACGCGTGTAACTACGAATACCGCAGTAAGTTTGGCTCAGTTCTTGAATCTCTTCTTAACTATGTGGTTCTTTTCGTTGGCTTGTGTTTGTTTGTTCAACTTTTCTCCCATGAGCTTCATGGTTCGACAAAATTATATTTTCTATAGGAGACTATCACGATTCTGTTGGACTCAAGGATAGATGCGTTGCTGGAGCAATTAACAACTATACCATGCAACTCATATCTTTTAATCAGGACTCAGAGTCTCAATGTAAGTATACTATTTTACTGGATATGACACTTACAGGTGCTGTAATATAAATTTTACCATATAAATGACGATAACATGGGTTGGTTTTCTGATTACAGACAATTTGACTGAGGCTCTTATGTTCTTATCACATTTTATGGGAGATGTACATCAGATATGCTCTTCCTACTAGAACCTCAAAGCTTTTATGGTATTACAAAAAATGCAAAATATGGAGCTTCCGACGAACTCTGATTTATGATTTCTTTGAAGATCCAGATTATATTTGTCTGCAAAAACTGTTGACGGCATACACAATCATGCTTTTATATTCAAGTTCTTTTGTTTTGTTGCGACTGTAGCCCTTGCATGATGGTTTCGTTGGAGATGAAGGTGGCAACACAATTGTAGTCCGTTGGTTTCGTCAGAAGACAAACCTACACCATGTAAGTTGTCTTTAGCCTCTTATTTTTAAGGTATACTTCAACTATATGATCTATTACCTATATTACAAGCATGCAGCAGTTCTCTTTTATGTGCTCATTATCTGACAATGAGAAAGTAATTCAAGAATTATTTATTGTGTGCGCAGGTATGGGATGACATGATAATTGAATCTGCCATGAAGAAATTTTATGATTCCAATCTCACAGTCATGAGTCAATCCATTGAGAAGAGTATTGAGGTATGCTTTTCTTTAGTTGGTTTTGGATTTTCTTTGGCGTGTGTGTTTGTGTGTGTCTCTGAACATTTGGATACATATCTACCATTGCGTTTTTGGTTATTTGATATATATATTTCTGTAGGATGATTGGGCCAATGATAGATCATGATGGAAACGTTGTGGATTTAATTAAACAGTTTGTCCTAATGGCTAAAGTAAATATCATTAATTTACAAGATGAGAGTTGATAGAATGTCACACTGAAAATTCATGTTACATATGCAAGCATGAAGATTAAATGCTCATTCTGTCTGTCAAGTGTCACCTAAAAGATTGGAGCCATCTAATTGATTGGTCTTATCTCAATTTATATGTCCATTGGTCAATACCAACCCATGTGATTTTTCAGGACCACTCTTTTCAAGTATTTTAAACCATACACATTGCCTACTTAATCCTGCATGTTACAACCCTACCACAATTGTAGGCAAGGCATACAATTTTCAATAACTTAACGTAACATGCAGTTTCTGTCTAACTTCTTGTAACTCCTTGTTATGTTTTGGTGTAGATGATTACTTCCTTTCTCGATTGCCTATCGTGGAGAAAAGGCTTGCTCAAGGTGGCATTTGCTTAGCAGCAACCCTCAACCATATATTTGCTTCTCAAATCAAAATTGCTCAAGCGTGAAGAATAAAAGGAATTTAGAGGCTTCTTTAACGGGAGAGACCAACTACACCATTTCTGTAGCTTGAAGTTCATTTTTAACAATCTTTTTCTCTAATTGTTAACTCTTTCAAGACAAGCAAAGAAAGTGTACTTTATTATCACTTCCTCGATCCATTTCCAATGTGTGGCCGATGTGTTAATATATTCCGGAATATGCCCACCTTGGTTGCATTGTAGTCAACTTCTTGGGTACCTAAAAATAGCGGAAATATCAAACTTACACTCAGTGATAACTTCTTATGTTCATATATATACACGCATCTTGGTAGCGTCGCGTAGTCAACTTTTGGGGCACTTAAAATAGTAGAAATATGAAACTTGCACTCCATGACAACTTCATATCATGTGTTATATATGAGAAACGAATTCTGCTGGGCTCATTTTTGTTTGTTATTTGATGTCAACATTGGAGAAACGAAGCTTCAAGTGAATTAGTTAATCAGAGACAAATAATTTGAGAGGATGGGTGGATTATCTCCATTAGAATTTGTTTTGTTTGGAAGTTTGGCTCTCGTGTTACTGCATGGAGCACAGGGCTGGAGCAAGGAGGGTCATATTATGACATGTAGGGTTGCACAGGTAATGTTTCTTTAATTCCTCCGAAACAATAGTTAAAAAGTACAGCAAAACACAATCCTTATGTAGGGTAATTTGTTGTCTAGTTGCGTTGTTTCCTTTTTCTCGTTTTGTATTTAATTTCTCTGTTTTTAAATAACTTATGTTTTTGATTCAACAATTTCAAAGAGAGTAGCCATGTTTGTTGTTTGTTCATTATCAGCAGTAGAGCTAGCCTGTTTTAATAGAAAGTGGTATTGTAATACATATTTCTATTAATTATGTAGCTGCAAAGTTCAGCATTAATGTTCCAGTTTGTCTTGCTTTTCAATTGCAGAGTCTTCTAGAGCCCGATGCAGCTCATGCTGTGAAAAATCTGTTGCCTGACAATGTCAATGGTGACTTATCAGCCCTCTGCGTATGGCCTGACCAAGTCCGGCATTGGTATAAATATCGTTGGACGAGCTCACTACACTTCATCGACACACCTGACTATGCTTGCACCTTCCAATACTCAAGTAAAATCTTATCATTATAAATTTTGATCATAAGAATCAAATCCTGACACTGAAGTAACATTGTGCTTTGTAACTTGGTGTAGGGGATTGCCATGATTCTCATGGCTTGAAAAATATGTGTATTGTTGGAGCCATCCGAAATTTCACCACTCAGCTTTCGCACTACAGGGAAGGAACATCTGATCGCAGACGTAAGAATCCTCTGCCATCCAAACATTCTCCAGAAATTATCAACTTACCTAATAGTTTGCTTCAGTTGTTGTGACTTCTTTACTTTTGCAGATAATATGACAGAGGCATTGTTGTTCTTGTCACACTTCATGGGAGATATCCATCAGGTAAGTTGAGCTGTTTTCAAATGTTCACTTGCATTTCTTTTAGCTTGCCGATTTCGAACATTAATTTAGATAATATTTCTGCTCATTATTTCAGCCAATGCATGTGGGATTTACAAGTGATGCAGGGGGTAACACCATAGATTTACGCTGGTTCAGACACAAATCTAATCTGCACCATGTAAGCTTCACTAATTTTTTGCTAGAACAGACCAGTTAGTATGATTTTACAGTATATGAAAGATGGGACTTTACATATCAAATATAGGCAGTTGAGCTAGAGAAATAATGCAATGTTCTGGAAACAAATGAAAGAAAGATTTAAACCGGAACCTAAACTCCTTAAACAAAGAGAAGTAGTAGAAATTTTAGCGGCATTTTTACAGAAATGCATTCAGTGTTTAACTCAATTTTCCTCTTAATGTACAGGTATGGGACAGGGAGATCATTCTTACAGCTTTAGCAGATTACTACGACAAGGACATGGAGCTCCTTATACAAGACATAGTGGCAAACTTCACTTATGTAAGACCAAAACTTCCTCTTCCAGACATTTTATTTGGAAGGAAAATGAAATTTCTTCAATTATCAGATACATGTAAATTCAGCTTAATTACTTTCTTAAATGTTAAAAAATAGGGAACCTGGCATGAAGATGCATCGACCTGGAAAGACTGTGATGATCTCATGAACTGTCCAAACAAGTAAGTTTTAAGTTTTCTGTCCCTCTCCCTAACCAAGCAAATTAATCATCTTAAAGTAGACTCTTATATTTATTCTCTTACCAATATGCAGGTATGCATCTGAGAGTATAAACATCGCTTGCAAATGGGGTTACAAAGGTGTCAAGCCTGGTGCAACTCTAGCAGGTAGCATAACATACAGAGACTTCAAGTTTCCCGTCCTAGTAAAGACGTAGTCGTGATTTCTCGACACAATGTAGAATTGATATTTTGTGTGTTTGCAGATGACTACTTCGATTCAAGGATGCCAATTGTCATGAAACGTATTGCTCAAGGAGGAATCCGATTGGCCATGTTCTTGAACCGGTTTTTTGGTGATCGTGAAGAAGAATTTGCAATGGCTACATAACGTAACATTAAATCTTTATGTAATGTAACATATGATTAATCCTTTATAAATTAATTTATCAATTGGGCTTGATTTCATCTGGACTTTTAAATTGGGCCTTTTGATTATGGCCCATTTATTAAGGGCTGGGCCCTATGAATATTTTATTGGGTCCCATTTTTTTTCCTGGCGGCAATTGAAAAATAGAGCAAGTAGGAATCAACGGTGATAAATCCCTCACTGATTTTAAGAAATCATAAAAGGCCGCCCCGAGATCCTGGGGAACTAGAACTAATCGCGGGTCAAATTTTGACACGTGACTGAATTGACTCCGTTGAAACGTGAGAAGCAATGTCACACTTTGGCAGGTGATTAACTTAAGCGTGCACAACGTATTAAACGCTGTCGCTTTTTGACTTTTCTTTTCCCAGATTCTTTCTCTGGTGGGCCACATTACGGTTGCCAAATAAGATCTCTGCCGTTCATTTCACAAACAAGGTTCCAGACCGTTGAACAGATTTCCAACATTGTTAACTTCAGCACGTTTGATCAAAACCATGAAGATCTAGAAACTAGGTTTAAGAGTATCTGTAGATTGAATATTTTCACAAACCCAAAACTATCCTCATTAAACGGCGCCGCTTTAGTTACACATCACAGCAGGGACCAAATCTCCCAAGGAATATACTGAAACATGCTTCCTGCTTGAAACTTTGTTTCACATTTCTTCCTAAAATATAACGTGCAATGAAATGAATATAGAAATAAGAGAGATTCGCCTCAATTTTCTTGAGTCCCAAGTTGGCAACCTAGAACTCTCTGCGTTATTTCATGGGCATATATTTTGCCAGCTATATAAATATACAAGCATGAACTTTGCTCTTCTTGTTGTTTGTAGTCTATAAAGCTGCAACCTTTGTATTAAAAACTTTCTCCATGAATCTTGGACACTGAAGCTTGAACCAGAAAACTCCTTCATTCTTCAAAAGTAATGTTCTTGAAACTTCTTTGAAAACAAGTTTACTTTTTTCCTTGTTTTTTGCTTCTGGGTGTTTCCATTTTTGTTATTGTGTTACAAAGGTGCATGCAATGTTTTGATGTTCGTGTGCACATATTATACGAATCGTAACCATTCACACTATATACATGTACGTATGTTAGGTGAAAGCTTGGATCTTTTCAGCTGATTTAACTCTGCTTCTTTTCTGGGTTTTGGTTAAGATCTGTGAAATATTGGATTCAATTGTTTTTTCTTAGTGAATTATAATTTTTCTCGAAGGTTTGAGCTTGATTATTTGAACGAGTCTTCTTCTGTGTTAACTTTTGTTTTCTTGATCTTTCATGGAAGCCTTGTTCTTATTTGTTACTTTGTTTGTTGTCTTAGAAGTTTCTTACTTTAAAAAAGTAATAAATTGCTCGCCGAACTATACCTTTGTAAAAAAATAAGTATTACTTCATTATATAAAAACTTGTTCTTGTTTTATATATCAATATTTGAATAACATGAATATTCTTAGTAGTGATGCGACACTTTTTTGATATACCTTTACTGAGTTTATTTCTCAGAAAATTGATGCTTTTGTTGCCACTTCTCTTTTGAAAAATGAGTCTTTTCTTAGAGAATCATAGGTTGACATGATCTGTTCAGCTTCTAGATTTATGGAAGTTTTGGAAAAATGGCTGGTTCATTTGATTTCCACCTGTAAATTATCGCAGTAGTCAGTTGTTACAAGCCACAAAAAAGACACAACCCTTTTAGTTTTATCGACATTCACCGTGATTGTGAACTGGTAGCTGTCACCACAGTTTTTTATTGCACAAAACGTGTCGAATTGGGAGTGTTAGGTACTAGCCAAATGTGTTTGGCAGTGGGGGAAATGCCAGCTTTCTGCGTTTGTTAGTGCATTTTAGAATTTTACAAGACTTTCCCTCCTTGTATCTGCCTTCGGCTGACGAGGAAAGCAGAGTATGCATTTGTTTTCTTGTCAAGCAGTCTTGGAAGCAATCGTTGTCATACCTCAACAAGCCATTTTACCTGATTTGACTAATAGTTTTGGACTTCGTCGCAATTTTCTTTACTTGTCCACAATCTTTGGAGTTCTTGAATAGGCTGCCTCTATTTAATTCCACCCTCGGCTCTTCCTTTTTCCAATAGTTGCAATTTGCATAACTTGTTCTCTAATCTTTCTCATTGCAGGTTTAATTGATCAAAGCTTCTAACCATAGTGGATACAGAGCTCGAGGACATAGGGGCTTGCATTTAGAGTTGCAACTCTCAACATGGCATTAGCAAGGATTGCCAGAAGTGGTTTGAGAAGATCAGGAGTTACTACTGGCAGTTACTCGCGTCAGGAGGACATATACTTTGGGGGATTATCCAACATCAAATGTTTCTTACCTTCCCTTGAAAATGCCTCACAAAATGGCAACTTATCATACTTATCCAGCATCAGGAAGGTAACTCACATGAGTTCTTTGAGCAGGGGAATAAGGACAACCCCGCATTATCAATATCAAAATGCAGAGAGAATGGTTGAGGAATCAGAATATGAGGAACGAAGCTATCCAGGATTAGAAGCGACCAAGCCAGATGAAAAGCCAAGGGTGGTTGTCCTTGGTACAGGGTGGGGTGCATGTCGATTTCTTAAAGGGCTTGATACCAAGATATATGATGTTGTATGCATATCCCCCAGGAATCACATGGTCTTCACACCTTTGCTTGCTTCAACTTGCGTCGGTACCCTAGAGTTTCGCTCTGTAGCTGAGCCTGTTAGTCGGATACAAACATCATTGGCATCAGATCCCAATTCATACTTTTATCTGGCTTCCTGCATTGGCGTTGACACTGATAAACATGAAGTGAGTGAATTGTCTAACACTTCCATGCAATTTTCTTAGTTATTATTTACGCATAGCATTCTGTTCAATTATTGTTTACATTGCTATGAAACATGTCACCACCAATCAGTCCATTAGAAAACAGAGGTGCCCACGGCTGCATGCATATTGTGAATATGATATGTAATTGGCAGTGAGTACTCTGTAATACCATTTGATTAACTCATGATTACAAGAATGAATGAAAACTTAATCGTGTTTCTTCATGTAGGTCTATTGTGAGACAGTCAGCAATGGCAAATTGCCTCTCAAGCCTCACCAATTTAAAGTTGCATATGACAAGCTTGTCGTTGCTGCTGGAGCTGAGCCTTTAACTTTTGGTATCAAAGGGGTGAAAGAAAATGCATTTTTCCTTCGTGAAGTAAATCATGCCCAAGAAATAAGGAAGAAGCTTTTGTTGAACCTCATGCTTTCTGAAAATCCAGGTGAGATTATTTCCCATCTTTGGATTTAATTTGTAATCCAAAAGTTTATCTATATGTTTAATGCTTAAATATATTTGTTCTCCACCACTTGATCAATTTGTTTGGCTAGGAGACAATGTGTTGCTGTTCTTTAGTATTTTTTCATTACTAAATCCACAGATTTCTTATAACTGACTTTGTAATCTTGAAATTCAATTATTTATGGCAGGCATATCAGAAGAAGAGAAGAAACGCCTATTACATTGTGTTGTCATTGGAGGTGGCCCTACGGGAGTGGAGTTTAGCGGTGAATTGAGTGATTTCATCATGAAAGATGTCCACGAACAGTATTCTCATGTTAAAGATTATGTAAAAGTTACCCTCATTGAGGTAATTATATGTAGCCCCTCTTAATTTTGAAATGATCTTGTGCGAAGGGATGAATTTAAATGTCGTTAACTATTAACCAAATGCTTTTTTCTCTGAATAGGCGAACGAAATTTTGTCATCCTTTGATATTGGTCTGAGGCAATATGCAACAAATCACTTAAATAAGGTAATATGATTTGCTTCCTATATGGAGGTTCTTCTTAGTTGTTCAAATGTCTCTAACAATGGGATTTTTTTTACAGTCTGGAGTTCGCCTCATGCGTGGTGTTGTGAAAGAAGTGCATCCTGAAAAAATAGTTCTGAATGACGGGACTGATGTCCCATACGGCCTCTTGGTCTGGTCTACAGGCGTTGGTCCCTCTCAGTTTGTGAAATCACTAAATCTTCCCAAGTCACCCGGAGGAAGGTAAAAGTGGCAGTATTTATTTTGAACTTCGGTTCGTCTCTTTTTCTCCTTCGTTTGTATCAATTATGTAATTCCCTTAATTATAATTATTGATTGATACAGGATTGGTGTTGATGAATGGTTGAGGGTCCCTGCCGTAGAAGATGTTTTTGCACTTGGAGATTGTGCTGGTTTTCTTGAGCAGACAGGGAGGCCAGTGCTTCCTGCTCTGGCACAGGTGAGACCTTTTGTACCCTCAAAATATTCTTTGTTTCACCGATAAGTCGTCATTTGGCTCTTTGGTGCTGAACCATGTAACATTGAGCTTACTTTTATAATTTTGTGAAAATCTACAAATTTACTTAAATGGTAAAGAAATTAAGCTGGGAATCACATCAGTAAGGTCAGATTCAACTTTGTAAATATGCCATCGACGGATACCGATGGCAAAATTTAGGCAACTTTGAGTATACTTGTATTGCTCTTTAATGAAATGTTAGAATAAGAAATACAATTCAGCTGATTGAGATGATTAGATTAACTTTACTGCAATGAAGGAGCCGACTAAAAAAAAAAAAGCAAATGTAATCCTGAAGCCATAGGTTGTTGTAAGTGGAAGACAGAACTGGGAAAAAAGTGTCCATGTCGTTTAGTAGCGTACACTAGAAAGTATTATCCAATGACTTAAACTTTTTAAACTGATGTTTTCTTGCTAATTGGGAAGTACAATTTATTGTGCTTCACTATGAAAACTTATGGATAAAGCCAATAGCTTGCTTTTGATATAATTCAGACAATACAAGCATGAATCCATGGCTTTTGAGCTAATCAATCTAAAATTCTCGAACAGGTTGCCGAAAGGCAAGGGAAATATCTGGTGGGGTTGTTTAACAAAAAGATTGGGAAGCAAAATGGTGGCAAAGCATTCAGCGCAAAAGATATCACTCTAGGAGACCCTTTTGTCTACAAGCATCTTGGAAGCATGGCATCAGTTGGCGGCTACAAGGCTTTGGTTGATCTACGCCAATCTAAGGTAATCTCAGAATCCTGTGCCTTTGGCTGTTAGCAGAATGCAAATTTTTATTCACTAATACCTACAAATCGTATATGGGCAGGATGCAAAGGGCATATCCCTTGCTGGATTTCTCAGCTGGCTAATTTGGCGCTCTGCTTATCTCACGCGTGTTGTAAGTTGGAGGAACAGGTTTTATGTTGCAGTGAACTGGGCAACCACACTAGTATTTGGCAGAGATAATTCCAGGATAGGTTGAAATAAGATCAATATCATTGGTTTTACATCTTATCTGAGTCCTACTTACATTTGAGCAAGTTACCCAGCTCTGCATTTCATCATTTTTGTTTCTTCTCCCAATTGTAGAATTAGTAAGGAAATTATTCTAAGGTGGATCTTGCATACGAATTCTTGTAACTATAAAAGTGTTTATTGGGAAGTATTTGTTATAAAGCCATATATATGAGTGAGACTTTGCAAGTACTAACAACCGATTGCCATTGATTTTCTGCAAACTGTTTGGGTTAGCAAGGATGAAACAGGACCCAGATTCATGTAAATTATAGTACAAAAAACGGTGAGCAGAAAATATTGCAAAACTAACCAATTTCCATTTAAGGCAGATGCCACTTCTAAACAAAGATTAATTTCTTCATATTCCAAAAACAATGGAAGAGACGAGCCAACGAATGAAGAAGAACAAAAGTCCTTCAAACAAAACTTTGTACAATTACAAATTCATAGTTACATACATGAACAAAGGGTTCGGAATGAATTAAGACCAGTGAGCAGCAGCTCGGCGACAACTGTGAGAGAAGATAGAGGCAATAGAATGAAACAAACCCACCAATATTGCCACCTTCACTTGACCTCTCTTGGGAATCGGACGACCAGCAGTAAAACCCTGAGGGAAAAATCCACCGTTCATCATAATCCTCCAGGCACCTCCCACTCTCTTGTTTTTTCAAGATTCAAAGAAAATAAGAAGAGAGACGAGAGAGAATTTTGAGCTTGTGGTTTGCGCACGTGCTCAGCCCACTTCTCTTGCTTGGTTTATATAGAAGAAAAAGTGGAAAATGCACACAGAGAAATAATGTAAAGGACAAGACAATAAGATGCTGTTGTCGGAAAAAAAAGTCGGTTGAGACAAGTCACTTACTATTTATGCCCATGTTGCAAAACAATCCCGTGCCCATTTCTTTCCCATTAACCAAAGGAATCCATTATTATGTATCTCCTTTATCGTTTTCATAACAAATTGCAGAGAAAGTCAAGAGCTCTCTCATTTAGAAAAGCCCAAATGGGTTTTTTTTAATAGAAAATTTCAAAGTCATAGTCATCCTCTTCTGTAATTGGATGAATTGGTACCACTCTCATTAAACAAACTTTCATTCAATGTCATAAATTATTGGTGACTGCTACTATTATAATACTGCAGTGATCATTCACTGAATTGTGGTAATGGGATGTGGTATTGCCTTGATACAATGTACTTGTTAAATCTATGGACAATTTTTTATATATTTAGCATTCGGTTTTGGATTTGATATATCACTTAAAGACTTTGTGTTTGAAGAGGGAATAGATTCGGATCTAATGGTGTTGGATTACTTCAAGCTGGAATTATTAACACATTACTTTAACAAAGCTAATGGATTAACAATAGCCGGCAGCTTTTATTTTTTCAACCTCAATAATTTGAATCGAATTTTGTCACGTAAATTTAAATAATAATTTTTTTTTAATGTTAGCGGGATTTGAACATTAAATAGTTAAGTTTATTTTAATACTAAGTTAATTTTGTTGTATTTATTGCTTAATCTAAAAAATTAAGTTTAAAGATAAAGATTCAGAAATTATATTTAATAAAAAAAATATTTTATTGAAGATCTCTACACAAAAAATGGGGTTGAACATTATGGACAAAAGGGGCTTCTTTTGGTTGTTCTTTTAATGCTTACTGTTGGTGGTTGTATTCGCTGTTGATGAATAAAATGGTAACTTGACAATTTTGAATTAATGAACCATTAATGATGAAAATGAAATGACTCATAAGTGGGTCTAAAAATTTTTCAAACTGCCATTAAAACTTTCCACATATTTCTAGCCAGTGCTAGCAACTACCATTAATAGTGGTAACTTTTAGAAACTGCAGAAAACTTCCAAAACAATTTTTAATAAAAAAATTTATAAATTAAAAGATATACTTGATAAAAGGTCCCTGAACTCGTTTTTCTCTATAAACTTCATCAAGTAAGGATTAAGAGAGTTTAAAAGGTTTTTTATCAATGTCAAAACAGCAAAAAAATGTCAATGACAAAAGGTAAGCTCATTGAGCTTCCGCATTCAATTTTTAACAATTTAAAGCATGAACTTTTGTTTTCATACTTATATTTGGTATTATAATATGTTTATGTCTTTACCTTGGTGTGTTCTGTGTGTGTTTTCGATGTAAACCAAAAATGAGAGCCATAGGTTCATTCAATCACTTTTGAATCTTTCATACAATCAATTTTTGTTATTTTTAATGCAAAACAAATATTATTAATGTATTCATAAATGAACTAAAAATATTTTGGACGTGAAAATTGTCGGAAAACACGTAAGAATCAGTTGTAAATAAGGCCAAAAATTGTTAGGTTCAAAGGTATGAAATCGAGTCGTGACTGGTTCAGGTCCCCTGCTGGAGGTTGAAGACAAATTAGAGACGGTAAACCGACCTGTCGGTTTTTTATGGAACTTATGGATGACATGTCATTTATATATGGTTAAATAAAATGACATGTAGTCCATTTTGAGGTCAAAAGTTGACCATAAGGAGAAGACGACATGTTAGTTTTAAACTAGGTCATTTTTCAATTTGTGTACGACATGTCGTTTCTTTTAGGGACATGAAAAGACATGTCGATTATGTAGAATTTGAAGTCGAAAATATTCGGCGTCTAGTGTGATTCAAACCTAGGTCTAAGAATTTTGATTTCAGTATTTTAACCACTGGGCCCTGAGTTATTTCAAGTATAAATTTGCATTCAATGAGAACTTAAATGTTTTGAAATAATTGCATAGAAAATCTGTTTGAACATAATCGAACACAGGCCTTAAGAATTTAAAACCAACTTAATTTTAATTATTAATTAAATGCACGTTATTTATGAAATTGTTTATAAATTCTGAAAATGATGCAATTTAGTTCAAAATCATTTTTTGATTATTCATGATTTTGGCCTAAAATTTAATTTTGTTTGCAATAAAATATGTAAATTATAAAAATTTAAAATTTTTTTGGTAATCTTTTAACTTTGGCATGAAATATGTAGAATTTATTATACTTTATGATATGTATATTTTATAATTGATGAATACATAAATTTTATGCATTTATCTTTAATATACTTTTATTAATACATTGATTTGAATAAGAGCATGCAAATTAGGAATACCAAAATTAAAGATTATTGTCGGGTATAGTTGTAGTTTATTTACTATTAATTACATATCTAGAAAGATTATGTCAAAATGGTCATAAACTATTTAAGGAGATTGAGTTTTAAGTGGGACTACTTGTGACTCTCTAATCTTTCTTGTCAATTTTTCTGGTGTAATTTTTAACTTAAATAAATTACTATGTATTGTCTATACAATAGATTTAAGAAAATGGAAATATTAAATAAAATTTCTGAATTTCATATGTCTAAGTGATCAATATAAATTTTTGAATTTGGGAGTAATCACCACATCTCTAAATTAAGTGAGAATTATATATTAATGTTATGATCACATATAGTTTAAAGACATAAATTAAGATTAATCATATTTAATATAATAAATTTTATCCTACATAAATTTTTATTACATTTATATGATTAATTATGATAAAATATCAAATTATTTTTCTTAACTTACCCATAGAAATTAAGAAAATTGATATAATTTTTATATATTTAGCATTCTGTTTTGGATTTGATATATCACTTAAGACTTTATGTTTGAAGAGGGAATGGATTTGGATCTAATGGTGTTGGATTACTTCAAGATGTAATTATTAACACAATACTTTAATAAAGCTAATGGATTAACAATGCATGATAGCTTTTTTTTTTTCAACCTCAATAATTTGAATCAAATTTTGTCATGTGAATTTAAATAATAATTTTTTAAAATTTTTAATATTCGCTGGATTTGAACATTAAACAATTAAATTAAATTTGTTTTATTATTAAGTTAATTTGTCATATTTATCACTTAATCTACAAGTTCAAGTTTAATGTCAAGAGTTCCGCCCATTATATTAAATAATTATCGAAGTTCTCATCTTTTCATGGTTCAACATCATGGACAAAAGTGGGCTTCTTTTGGTTGTTCTTTTGATGCTTACTACTACAGTCATTTACATCATTGCTGATTATTTTCATTTGCTAATTGTTTGTCTAAAACTGTAAAAGATTAAAGGGCAACTCTCATATAAACTGTATTGAAGTTTACTTATTTTTTATTTTTAAATATTACAAAAAATAAATTAATCCCACCTCATTCCTCGTCTTAGTTTGAATGAGATTCAAATCTTTAATTCTAATTCGAGTGGGATTGAATTATAAATCACGTACGAGACTTTTTATGTTAATTGATGAAATTTTATCTGTTGAATCAACTATCACTTTTTTATATTAAAATTTAATTACTATATATTATTTTTAATAGTAATCTTTTATATCAATCAAATAATTATTATTCTTGATATCAAAAAACTTAGGTATATATTTATTTGTCCCATCTATATAGAATTTAAAGGATTTGGAACAAACAAAAAATATAAAGAAATCTCTTCAATTAACACAATAAATAGAATAAAATCTTATATTCATTTGCTTTGGCAAACAAGTTATATGAGTTGATAGATAGTTAACGGTCCGGCCCAATCACTAAGATGACCAACCCAATTATTTCCAAAATGGACCTTACATTCTTGGGTTAGTCCGAGTTTGACCCAAGTCCTAACCCATTTCTATTAATTAAGGATTTATCAATCATCAATTATGTCATCAAAGCATCATCAACATCTAATTAATTACATGGCATTATCTCCACGTGAGACTCACATGCTTCTACATGAGGTCTCATTTGTAAATGGATTTTTTTTTTGACAAAATATCTCATTTAATAAGCTCATACTTATTTATAGCTAAAGGTAGAAATAAAACTTAATCCTAATTAAAAAAAAATTAAATTTTGTACCAAAATGTTCTTTTTACAATTTTAACAAATTTGTTTCAAATAAAATTATAAAATGTGGTATTGCTGCTATTAAGAGAAAACCAAATCGTCGTTGAAGAATAAATTTCATCGCCGCTACAATTTGTGTCCAGAGCTTGACTTCTGGTTCTAAAAATTTATATGGTAGATGTTTACTTCCTCATCATCATCATCATCCTCACCGGTTTACACTGATCGATGAGTTTTTGTTTCTATTTACTTCTCCTTTCTTGTTTTGCTTTTACGGATACAAAATATGATTTTTTGTTGATTCTCCATTTCCTTTCTTATTCTGCATAAAAGAATAATTCAAAAATATTGTTAATATATATATATACACACACACACACACACACCCTTCTGTTAGGGTTTTGAATAGGGGAGTAATAGAAGGAATAAAAATTAGGTTAGGGAGCAGAGAATACTTTAAATTATGTAGAGAATCCTATGAGTTTCAAGCCAAAAAGATTTAAAGGAAGAGCATAAAGTGATCAAGGAATAATAGTTATAAGTTTATACATTTTGGGTTGGGAGCAGAGCATATCTTGGAGCTGGGCTTGCAATTAAAGGTTTTTTATAAAGCTCGAGAATCTATGTTTGATGTTCTTTCATAGCTCTGAGTAGTGCTTAACTATTCTTGTAAGAAAATTTATTTGATTTGTTTGAGTTTTGTTATTGTTTTGTGTGCTGATACTATGAATTTGTTTTAGAAATCTTATTAGACTTCCATTATTGATAGGAATTTTATTGGATTTAATAAATGATGTAAATTATTTATTGTCAAGCATTTTACTCCTAGCCTAAGTTATATAAGGTCCTTAGCAGCCATCAAGGAGTAAATTGTTTGAGTTTGGTTTATTCCATTGTTTTGTCAAAGTACTCCAATTATTTCATAGATGCATTTTTTTCAAAAAATATTTTGCATGATGAATATCATAATTTAGTTGATATTACCATTTCTGATCAAGTTAAAAGTTGTAAAAACTAATTCAATATATTGTGGTACTTTAAAAAACTTGGATTACAACTTTGAATTCCAAGAATCTTAGAATTAGGCTACAACATTTTTTTTCTTTTTCAAATAGAATGTAAATATAAACCAAACCCCGTTTGTATATATCTAGCTCCTTGTAAATAATGAATATATACTTCCATGAAAGGACTAAATGATAGATTCAAGGAAAATAAGAAGTAGGGACATGGCGACACCAGTACCAAAAATCAGTGCCCCCGCTTCTGCCTCTAGCAACTGTAATTTCCCCATCAATGTAAAACCAAACAAAGAAAGAGTTCTTGTGAACATTGCTAGGTTCTATGTCTTGTTTTTGGCCAAGATTGATTTCTACAAATTTCAAAGGCCCAATTTTAATGCGAACACATTCAAAGATGAATAGTTTAAATCTTTGAGCCAAGATATACTCCATTCCCAATCCTTTTTGTCAGATAATTCAGAATAAAATCAATTAGTTTCTAAAGCTTACCAAAAGAGAAACAAAAGTTTAAATCCTATGTTAAAATAGAATAAGATCGATTAGTTTCAGAAACAAGGATTCAAGTCCCTTTAAGTGGCTTGAATATGTGTTTTCCTCTTCATCTCAAGGTTAGAAGAATAATTGTCATATGATAACATTTCTTTTTAAGAATTAATAGATGTCTTCCATGGTTTATATACAGTTTTAAATCTAGTACATTAATTTTTGAAGTATGTACAATATACTACTTCTAAACGTAATGTCTTGTAAGAGTTGATGAGGTGAAATCAAACATTTTAGAGTTTATGGCATTAAATCATGCATTTAATCATTTTTCACAAAATTAATCAATAATACATGAAATTAAGTTAACAATTAGCTTAGGGATGAAGAGAGAAACCTTGAAATTACAAGATCTTCAAGAAATCAAATCCAAATGTTACCTTCTTGCCTTAGCCAAATTTTTGGAGTGAGAGAGAGGTGAGAGCTTTTGAATATTTTTGATAATTATCAAAAATTCTTCACAAAAATTGGAAAATGGTCATATATATTTTATCATTTACTAAAGTACCCTTAATCTTTTAGTCAAAGACAAATGAGTCTTAAAGCTTGTCCAACAGGCTTCTCAATAGTAAATATAAAATATCACCTAGGCCCTTATATTTTATAAAATTATAAATTAACTCTAAATTCAATCAAACTTGTTTTGACCAAATTTATTTTAATTTCATTTATAATTCTAAATATTGATGGAATATTGTAACTTACTTTAAATCACATTCGGGTTATTAAACATAGTTCTTAAATTGTTAAACTATTTAATGCGTAAATTGTTTACAGTTTTCGGCTAAATATTATTTCCGAGAGTGCTAGCTCTCTTACGGATAATATTTAATCTCTCTCACAGCAAGAAAGAACATAAGTTATTAGTTGTGACATCTTGAGTTCACTGTGGAGTTAGCCGTGAGCTGAAATCAATCTCATCGAACACGTTCTAAACCATTCGAATGCTCAACGACTATGGTTAATGTCTAGCAACATGCCATAGTCCTTGAACCACAAAGAAGAAACTCTTCATCAAACCTTTTATGATTAATTATGCATTTCGTGTGAATAATCTTCTTCTATTTATCTAATCCTAACTAAATTAGGGTTCACAGATGTTAAAATCCTAAATTTAATCATATACAGATAATCAGTCAATACGTACTAAATTTGTCACTATGGACTCTTCGTATGACATTTATGTTTTGGCCAAAAACTTTTTGTTCAGCTATTTACTAATATCCGTTTAGGAACTCGAATTTGAACCGAGTCAACGAAACCTCGAAATCCTCTGTATCAGTCAACGAATTCCATCTGACAATCATTTACATCTCGATGTAAACAACACATGACATAATAGGGTTGTGCCCAAGACATGATTAGTCTTGTATTTATATACCATATAAACCATATGCACCTATACCAATCAACAACTATGATATCTCAGGTCTAAAAAGTAGTTAATACAATAGTATAATTATATGATAAATTATTAACAACATATTTCAGTATGATTCATCATAGTTTTAGTCACGTTCGAAAAACAGTTCTCTAACTGTTATTCCACACTAATATCCTAATGATATAACTATAATGTCACCCGCACTAATATCATTTTATGATATTTACTGGAGACATTCATTGTGTCTACTGTGCGATTTCGATGCTTATTCGATATTGCATATATATAGAACTATTTAGATAATCTAATTATCTTAGATAATTCATATACATATTTTATCATTAGTATGTATAGATAGGAGAAGCAGCATACACATATGAATTGAAATAATTTCTTTTATTAATAAATATGTACAATACATATTACAATAGTAACTCAATACAATATGTCCAAAATCGACAACACAAATGGTTTTAAGGTATACAACACTAACACGTCTTTCATGGCATTTTTAATTATTTCTTTTAAACTTTTAATATTATACTTATCAATTTTTAAAGTATTTGATTTTTAAGATCATTATTATTGGTTCTAAACTTTTGGTTTTTATTTGCTTGTGTATAAAAATTGTTCAACAATGCTCGAGTAATAGTTGAATATGATTGAGTAATAATCGAATTTGAATATGAGATTTGAAATATTATCTTACCATATTATAATAAGTCGAATAATAGTTAAGTATGAATATTAGTTGTATTTATTTATCAAAAAATATATTTACCATTTTAAATTTGCATAAGATCAACGGAAGGCCAAAGTGGGGAAGTATGTTGTGTTAGTACAAGGTTGAAGATAAAAAGAGAGGATTTTTTTCAAGTGCGAGGTCTCGTATTTGTCCCACATATGGGCTATAGATAAAATACATGAGAAATTGATTGTAGCACAGCTAGATTTGTTTAGAAAGACATGTTTTGGGAGATTTTTAGAGTTACAACAAATTATATTTGCTGTACAGCTTGTTCACAACGTGCTTTTTAAAGAGATTCACATAAAATAGGGTAATTTTGAGAATTAGATGTGGTTTTTAGTTTTCAATCAATTAATTCGTTTCTCGAAGATAGAGTTCAGGTTGTTAACCGGGTTAAACTTCGACCACTACCCACATAAAAGAAAAAAACGAAAACAATAGCAAGAATCATCGACTGCGTGATAGGTATTTCAACAAAAACTCGAATATAACACAGAAATAATTAGACGATTTCATCAATAATATTAATTTTCAAGTTATCAATGACTCAGATGCAGTGAAATTAGCATTGGTATTTTTTGTCAAGCGATTTTTGTTTAGAAGGGACACTCATAGTAAGGTTGACCTGTGAGTTATCATTTTTCGAATCCCTAATCCCAAAACCTATGGAAAAATCTAATCATTCCCGTCTTTGCAAGCTGTCACAAACAATGTTTCTCGATATGTACCTTTTAAAAAAGTACCATCAATTGCTATCACTAGTCTAATGGATGATTGAAACCTATTTATACAAGTACCTAATGCCATAAAAATACATGAAATGATTATCAATGTCCTTTTGTATATGTGTGATTGTACCAGGGTTAGCGTTTTTCAAAACATGAAAGTATAGTGGCAATAAATTGTACGATTTCGCAAGATCCTCAACTACTAACCTAAGGGCAACTTCTATAGTACACCAAGCCTTGTCATATGCTATTAACACACCGAACTCATTTCGAATGTTATCTTGAATATTTTTTGGTGTATAAATTTGACTACAATCTTGAAATTTTTCTTTCATAAACTCACCAATAAGTCGAAAACTTGCTTGCCAATGGTTATCAGACAATTCATCTGACAAACAAGTATGTTCCAAGTCAATTCGTCTCAATTGATAATATTTATGATCTTGTACAAGTACTGCCCTTACACACCATTTACAACTAGCGTCCACGCATCTAACCTCGAAACGATCCCTTGTAGACCTATAAATTTTGAATTGGAAATCTTTTCTCAATGCAAGCAAACTTAAATTCCTGCGTAAATTATTTTTTGTATGATAAAGTTTTCTAACCACCACTTTACCATTATTAAAACTTTAAACGCATCAGATAGTAAATTAAGAAGGAACTGGAGGTATAGATTGAAGCGAATATATTGGGGATAGATTACTTTGTTCGCATCTCAATGAGGTTTCATTTGCTCTATATAGTTCTTCTACGTCGTCACTTGGATCGAACTAGACATCTTCATTTATTTTTTCATCAGGATTATCACTTAGTCCACATATAAGAATTGTATCATCAAAGTATGTTTCTTGGTTGCTAACTTCGGTATACTCAAAATAATGATTTTCATTCTAGTATTGTAACTAAGTAGCTTGTTCAACTCGATTAGTAATATGTGGAAGCAAAATATGTCAAGAAGTGTCTCATTAACTTGGTTACAACCACTTGAAGAAGCAAATAGATTTACAAATGTAGTTTGTCTCATGTATACAAGTGGATGTGTAGATTGTACTGGAACTCAACAATCCAAAATGATAAATAATGGAGTGAATCCACCAAATTTTGAAACATCGGTATTTCCTACTATGAAAAAATCAACATCTATATCAGTTTGTATATCTGTCAGTCTTGTAGATAAAATAAATGAAGGCATCTAAGATTTGAACATTACTTTCATATTAATACTAAATTTTGATGAATTTATTGAAAACAAAGAATATAATTTGTCAATAAATTTTTGATAGTTAATATTTATTAGGATGCGAAATATTCAACTTTTGCTGCCTTTGTAAATCTCTGAGCTGTCCGATGAACTCTCCCACAATCCTTCAAAGTAAATCATAATAACAACATAATCCATGTCTATAACAACATTAAAACAATTTCTGATTAAACTTTATTAAATTTTATATAAAAACTAAGTGTAACATATCTAGGAAAAATGCAGCATTGAAACCAAAAAAACGTGATAAATATTGAGGATCTCGACATTTAGTAGAGTTTTTTAACAAATCGTTGAGATTTTCAACAATTCGTAGAGAAACTAGATGAATCGTCAAGATTCTTGATAGTTCATAAAGAAATTTGACTAAATGTTGAGAATCTCGACAGTTCATATAGAAACTCGACTAAATGTCGAGAATCTTAATGATTCGTTGAGTTTCTCGACGAATCGTTGAGAAACTTAGTATGTTCCCAATTTTGCGATTCTAAATCTACAATTCTTTCAAATCTGGCTTAATCTAATCTAATTCTTAAAATTTTACCAAAACTCAATATCCAAATACATATTAACATCGCATTGTATGAATAATGTATAAATATACTAAAAATATTACACGTTTTATTTCAAAAATTACACTAAAAAATAATATAATACTAATAATTTTACTCATCTTTAATTAAAAAAATTTTTTTACACTGAAGATAACAAAATAATATGAATAGTTTTGTAGTTTTTCTTTTCTTTTCTTTCATCTTCCTCTTTTCTTTCACTTTTCTTTCCTCTTCCTCTTTTCTTTCTTTTTTCTTCTCTCTTCTTCCACGACAAAACCTATGATATAATATTACTATTTGAAACAAGTTTGTTAAAATTGTAAAAAAGGCATTTCGGTACAAAATTTAATTTTTTTATCTATGATTAGGTTTTATTTGTACCTCTAGTTATAAACAAGTATAAACTTGTTAAATGGGCTATTTTGTAAAAAAAAATAAATAAATAACCCTTTGTAAATGGACAAATTTAGTTTTTATTCAATTATTAATTAGGATTTTATATAGATAAAAGAAGATTGAACCCCTAAAATTTAACCCATCATATTCATTAATTTTAGTAGTTTCAAAAATAGCCAAATTCATTAATTAAAAATATTTTTTTAGATAAATTTAGAATAATACAATACGTTTATTTAATTTAATGAAAAAATTTAACATGAAACGATATGATCTATTAACTTATTTATAGTTATATAGTCTCATATATATATATATATATATATAAATTTTGATAAATTTATGCGTAATTATACCAAATATCATAAATAAATAAGAAAATAACTCAAATATATTAATAATTCTTTATTTTGTGGAAATGGTTTGTGGGTAATTTTTAAACTTGGCTAATTTCGAAGACTTACATCTCTCAAACCTCATTTCGTTTTCAAAAAAAGATGATCGAATACAATATATATATATATATATAATTTCAATTACATAAAACACAAGAACTATTCAATAAAAATGATATTAAAAACTCACTTCTTTTACTACATCATGTTGACGAATGATGAACTAAGGCAGCTTAGCACAACTATTACAATATAGTATATTGTTTGAAGACTTTGAAAATCATGTTCATGAAATCATAAAAGATGATTGTTATTAGAAAATTTGTGACTCTTATCTACACTCTTAAAATTGAAAGTGAAAGTGCCTAATACTTTCAATAATTGTAATTTTGTAATAATTTCTTATTGTTTTTATTGGATTAAATATAAGGATATTCAATTAAAATCACAAAATATTGGGTAAAAAAATAAATCGTTTGTACTAAATATTAATATTTATTAATAAGATATCTTCTTTTATGTAAATCAATCAAAATGAATGATTGAATTGATTGATCTAAATAGAGCAATATATATTTATTTTTTTTCAAATATGTTATGAATGAATAATGATAATGAACTTGACTAGCATGATATGGTTCATAAGATACGGTTCACAAGATAAACATTGTGTTGTATCATATTCATAGCTTTAACAACTTGAGAATAAGTTATAACACATGTCACTAAATTAAACAAACTCCACATCGAAACCCACTAAGTAATAATATGAACACCAACATCGTGAACTTGATTGTTTTTTTGTGTAGGCCATGTCCAAGATTTAGCAATTATCATTAATTGTCTCGTATGTCGAAACCCAAATGTTCTATCACTTTGTATAACAAAGATAACCAATCCACAGCTTTCTTTTGATTTTCTTGGCCATTTCATGAATATGTCTACCTCCATTGAAACGTATTAATGAACTCATCATGACATATCAACCATCCAAATAACAAGAGAATTATGAAAGTAAGAGGGGAAGTAAAAGGCTTTTGTTTCTTCATTATTTGTTCGAAAGAAGTTATAAACTTGCACGTAAGAGTGGATGTCATCATCCGATTACAGTAACACAGGAATGACTTACTTCAACTTAGACTTTCAATTTAACTATATTTCTTCTGCTTTTATTCCCATCCTTTTTAGATTCCTGTGGTAAGCACATTCACAAAATAGAAATAGTAATTTTGTCCATCAACTCACTCTTATCCGATTCTTATAGGACGAGTTTGATATGGACGAGTTTGATATGCCTTTAAGCGAGTTTAAAAAGAATTTGAAAAATAAATTTAAAATTCGCAACAAATTTGAAAATGATACAAGTACGAATAATTATCTGAAGATATTTTTTTTCTAAAAATAATAAAACAACATCGTTTTAATATTAAACCTAAATATTCTTAAATAATATTACAACACCACACTCAATGTAAATATTATTTTATTTCTTTTAGTAATGTGTAAAATTAACATGTTTGTTGAAGTTTTCTGTGTAAGGTTAACATGTTTATTTTATTCTTTATTGTAATATTTTTCTTCTTTAAGAAGATATTGCAGATTTTGAAGAATTTAAAGAGAATAAATAAGAATGAATAATGTTAAATACAAGTTGCAGATATGCAGTTTTAATATTAAACCTAAATATTCTTAAATAATATTACAACACCACACTCAATGTAAATATTATTTTATTTCTTTTAGTAATGTGTAAAATTAACATGTTTGTTGAAGTTTTCTGTGTAAGGTTAACATGTTTATTTTATTCTTTATTGTAATATTTTTCTTCTTAAAGATTTGTAAGTTGCATATCTGCAACTTGTATTTAACATTATTCCTTCTTATTTATTCTCTTTAAATTCTTCAAAATCTGCAATATCTTCTTAAATATACAAGAAATATGTTATCTCCTTACTTTCAATTATAATATTGAAAAAATAGAGAAAGTTTTAAAAATTTTCCTTAAAATATATATATATAATATAAATTTATTTTTTTATTATATATATTTATATTTTATATATTATATGAGTAATGTGTTTTATTTTAAATTAATACCAAAAATTCTACTAAAAATTCGTTAAATATCCGTGTGAGTTTGGTAAATGTTAAGTACTGGTTTAAACGGTTTAAGTAATAAAATATCAAATTTATTATAGATTTAATACAGATATAGTATTAATTTTTTTATAAATATATATACGAATTTAGAAATATTCATCCCTAACTTGATTTATCTTTGTTCACGAATGCCTAACACATGGAAGGGTCTAGGTTGTCGAACTTGTTCTTTAAATACCGTAAACTTCCAAGCTCTGTTTTAATTTTTTTTTTTTTTTTAAAGATTTTTTCCGTGATTTTTCCATTTTTCCATATATATATACACATGTCTTTACAGCGTAAGAAAGCGCACGAGCCAATTAATAGGGAGCCACGAAAAGATAGGGAAGCAACCATTTTCAGTCATTTAACCATTCGGTAATGCCTTTATATTGTTCAAGACTGCGAACCCAAGTTCCATGTGTCTTAGAACACAGAATTAGATACTACAAGAAGTTTTTGTTGGCACCAAATCATGTAGGATTCAAAGGTTTCTCTTTGTTTTTCAGTTTGCAGCACGGTGAGAGACAGCAGAAAGTTGCACATCCCATTGTTTCTCTATCGAACTTTGACAGAAATTATTCTTCTTCTGCTTCTGCTTCTTCAATAATGGAAGACCAGAAGAGAATTGATTTTGTTAGTTCTGTGGAGCCAAAGTACTCTAAAGAATTGGATGTGGCCGTGAGAGCTGTACAGATGGCTTGTTTTCTTTGTCAAAAAGTGCAAGAGAGTTTGATTTCAAAAACCGGCAGCCAGGTTCAGTCCAAGGATGACAATTCTCTCGTCACAATTGCTGGTAGTTTATCTCACTCTTTCTTGTTTACTGTTTTATTCTTCAACTGGGTTATTGTTGTTGTGTTCATTTTGGTTGATTTGACATTAGTTTTCTGCTGGGTGCTATTGCATTTGTTACAGAATTGTTGTTTCAGATGAATTAGACTTGATTTGGATAGAGCTAGAATCATTATTGTTCACCGTTGTTTAATTTGTTTTATGGCAGTGTTTTACTAAATTGTTGTTATCTTAATTGTTTCTTAACTTCCTACCAGACATTAGTTCTTTAAATTAACTAGTTTGATTTTGATTACATATTTTTGTTCCTAAAAATGAGCACATTGAGCTCAGCACATATGATACTTAATTTTTGATCTTGGGTGGGGAGAACTGTAGCAACTGTTAAGTTGACTGTAGGGGCAAGTATGCATACACAGCGCATGTTACTAAAAGACTAAATTCCATCTACTCATTCATGGATATATATCACAACTTCTTTGTTCTCCATTAAGAAAAGGAGGGTCGGTGGGAAATTTGGATAAAGATACTGAAAATTGATAAGAACTTGTTTTTTTTCATTTTCCAGAATCTGCGAAGTTCGTGTTTTGGTGTCAATAAACATAAGAAGAATATTAGCTTACCAATTTTTTATTTGTGTGCTTATTTTCAAGCTTGAAATAGATTACGCAAAAAGATAAGAGAAACATTTTCTTAGCGACTTTTGCATTCACTAGTCAAATATATACTTTTGAGAAAAAGAAAAAACCCAAAATTATCCTATAAGCTGCATCATTTATTCATCTGGAATTGGTTAACAGCTCTCTAGTATCTTCATTTATTTAGCTGTTCACCAATTTGAGTTCTCCAGAACTGGATTAAAAGCTAATGTCATTCAGCTCGTTTTTGTCAGTTTAGATCTTCTAGTAATGATAAATACATGTTCTCATTACGGAACCAAAAGTGTCTCCTTATTATTTGTGGTTAAGTTATTGCACACTAATGAACTAATAACAGCACTCAAGAGTTGAACTGACAACAGTAGTGCTGGGTCAAGAACACCTGAAGACAATTGCTTTGGAAACTATTCAAAGATGCTACACCCATGCCCTGATCTAATTGTTTTTCCCAACATATCTGCATCTTTTCCAATGATAAATGTCTTTATTAGATAAACCTTAGATTCTAGCCTTAACATAGCTGTTTACTGTAAACTGCTATGAGTTGGAATATCAGTCCTGTGAAATAGTTGTGTTACATTACCTCTACTTCGTTTTAGTGAAAATTATTCTCTTTCTATGGTCATTTAGAGTATTTCTGTAGGCTCATCAAGGTACCTTTGCTTTCAGCAGAGGTACACACTTGGCCTCTATTTCAGAGAAAAACAGAAGAAATTTGCTTTTTATTCTCAGGCATCATTTGTTACCCTTATGAATGCACATGTTTACTTTTGAAAGCCAACTGATGCTGTAATTTTGCCTTTAAAGTGGTAAGGCTGATGTCAGAATAAATTACCTTTTATCAGAACTAACGTTAAAAGTTATACCTGATTTTATAGTTGATGCCATAATTGGTTTTTGCCACTTTCTCTTGCTCAATCGCCTGTCAGAATTTATTTCATGGATTTGGTTTTGATTATGGTTTCAGTTTGTATTTCTAATTCATCTCGCCGAGAATTTTTCTATTTTCTAGTTCATCAGCATAGATTCTGTTTTAAGTATAGAAACATGTTTTGAAAAGGTGAGAAATCTATAACTAAATGACCTTTTTGCTCTTGGATCCAATATTTTCTCTTGTTGTTTTAAATCTGTAGATTGAAGGGGCACAGCTTTTGACACAACTTACATGTTATTGTTGAAAAAGTAAGAGTAGATATCTTATCTGACATAACCGACAATCCAAAAAGTAATTGATGTAATCATATTATACTAATGGCTGATTTTCTTGGTCACTCCATGTAAACAGATTGGAGTGTTCAAGCAACTGTTAGCTGGGTACTTTCTGAGTCATTTGGGAGTAAAAATGTGGCAATTGTTGCTGAAGAAGATGTTCTCAGTCTCTCCAAGGCAGGTGCAGCTGGTCTGTTAAAAGCTGTGGTGAATACCGTGAATGACTGTCTAGCTGAAGCACCTCAGTTTGGGCTCCAGGGTCCAGAGATGGCCCTTGGGACCTCAGAGGTTCTTGAAGCCATCAGTCGATGCAACTCAAATGGGGGCCCTACCGGAAGATTTTGGGCACTTGACCCTGTTGATGGCACATTGGGATTTGTCCGTGGGGATCAATATGCTATTGCTTTAGCATTGATAGAAGATGGTGAACCAGTTCTCGGAGTTCTTGGCTGCCCTAATTATCCAATGAGAAAGGAATGGCTGAGTTATCATCATCGTTATCACAGAATTATATCCAAATTAACCCCACCTACATCCGAATCTTGGGACAAAGGTTGTGTAATGTATGCTTGCAAAGGTAGTGGCAAGGCTTGGATGCAGCCTTTAATACAAGGAAACAAGAAGCTGGTTTGGCCAAACTCTGCAAGGCCAATTCAAGTGTCTTCCATTGATAATCCATCATTGGCAACTTTTTGTGAACCAGTTGAGAAGTCGAATTCAAGCCACTCCTTCACAGCAGGACTAGCTCATAGCATTGGCCTTAGGTACATATGTTTTTTCTTAGTATATTTGAAATGAATTATGAACATATAAGAGCATTTTTAAGCTGTGAGAGAACCTTACTTAAATGTTTTGACTGCAGGAAGCAACCATTACGTGTATACAGCATGGTTAAGTACGCAACCATAGCTCGTGGGGATGCTGAAGTATTTATGAAGTTTGCAAAGGCTGGATACAAGGAGAAGATATGGGATCATGCTGCTGGCATTGTTATCGTACAAGAAGCTGGGGGCGTGGTTACTGATGCTGGTGGGTGTTCACTGGACTTTTCAAAGGGGATATACTTAGAAGGCATTGACAGAGGTATAGTTGCTTGTTCTGGAGCTAAACTACATGAAAAAATCATCAGGGCTGTTGATGCCAGTTGGGATTCCTCTTGTCTGTAAATTTGCTGCTTTATAATATCAATAAGAAGAAAGCAGATTGCATTACTAGACAGGGTGAAAAAATAAAGCATTATTTTCTCTTTTTCACTTTTTTGTTTTCTTTTTTGGGATAGCTTGTTTGTATAGTATCATAGAAATCAGTCTACTTCAAAATAACCAATGCTGAGAGATGGTTTTTTTCTATATATGTGGAAAGAACTCTTCTGTAAATTGACAGAATGTTTGTTTAATTTGAATTTTTAATGCTATGCAAATATTACTCAATATTTCCAATCTCTCGATGAAGATTATTTTACAAAGTGTAAGAATTCCCTTTTCTAACTCCCTATTAACTACTGGAAAATCTGAATGGGAGGTCTTATTACTCCACAAAGAAGTAAGAAGATAAGCAAACAAAGCTGAATCACAGCTTCTTGGTAAGTGAAGGACTTCGCTAAACAAAACAGATGTAAATAAAATGAGAGATTAAGTCCATCTGGGTTCTGAGCACCCAATTCAAAGGCAGCATTCCAAAAGTGTTTTTTTCTGGTCCAAACAAAAGAGCACAGTAACCTTGGACCTGAAAGTTACGTCTAAACTCATTCAGCTGCGAAATTAATTGTTCAGGCCTGCAATGCAATGTTGTGATTGAAGCTATCCTATGAGACTGGACTCATCAAAATTTTGTCGGGTTTGAGTTAGCTGACTTTGCCGATTGTTTTGCTGCAAACCAACCAACACAAAGAAGTCATAATGGTTAATACACCGCTAGCGTCTTAGAATTCAACACCCCCACATGATTTGGATTGAATCCCCAGCTAACTTCATAAAAACGCGTTGAATAATTAGTAGACTATTAATTGCAAGGGTGATGTGGAATGACAATTTTGAAATGTTAAATATGTAATTAGATGGGTTTGTTCTTTTTTGGGTTGCTAAGTAGAAATGTGCTAATGTAACTAATAAATACCATAAATGATTTGGTTGAGATGACCGTATAGATTTTGAATTGAAATGGCAGAAAAATTAAATAAATGTATGATCGGTCCTGCCTTTTTAATTTCATTAATTAAATAGGAAGTTAGTAGGGCACATTTATGTCATGTTGGTTTGTCCTCTCCCATTTGGTTTCATCTTTATTGATTCTGGTACTTCGATGGTACTATGCATTCCCTTACCTACACCGTTCTACTTAGAATATTTTACCACAATTCCACCGAAATAATCGTCTCAATCGTAAAAGAAATTTCTTTTTTAAATGTTAGTGATGGGATGGGAGGGGATGGGATTGTGGAAATCTCATGTCATAAAACTTTAGACCAGAATTCATCATGATTACTATTCAACAAATATTGTGCCATAATTGCATCCAACCTACTCTACATTCATAATTAAATGTGGCCCCTGCCTTTTTTCTTTTAACTGTCATCCAACTCTGTCTTCATTTATATGCCTTGACTTCTCCATCCCCACTTATATTTATTTCTTCGTCTCTTTCTCATTTTCTCTTCTCCTCATCACATTCTCAAATACTCAAAAATCATTCTCCCAACACAAAAATGAACTCCTTTACAAGCTTTCTCTTAGCTTTTTTGCTCATCACTGCTGCTTCACTTTGCATGGCAACCCGACCTACCTTCTCAGCTGAGCTCAATAACTCTAAAGGCAAACCCACCAACCAAGACACCAATAAGGGTGGTGGAATAGGAAATGGATATGATGCTGGGATGGGTGGGATATTTGGACCCGGGAATGGGTTTGGTATACCCGGGTTTGGGAATGGAATAGGTGGAGGGAATGGAATCGGTGGAGGGTATGGAGCAGGGTATGGAGGTCCGAATGGAGGGCACTCTAAAGGTGGTGTTATTAGGCCTACTATGGTGTGCAAAGAGAGAGGTCATTGTTATATGAAGAAGCTGACATGTCCAAGAAAGTGTTTCACTTCTTACAGCCGGTCAGGGAAGGGCTACGGCGGCGGTGGCGGAGGCGGTGGCTGCACCATGGATTGTAAGAAGAAATGTATTGCTTATTGTTAGAGTGAGAGAATGAGAGCCGTTACTAGTTTCTAATACTACTAGTAGTTGTATTAACGCCCACGATGCATTTATATGCACTACGTATTATATATCATATGTATTATGGTATGGGGTTTATGGGTTGCCTTGTGGGTCTTGCTACCTACAATATATATAGATATATGAATAAAAACAAGATATCATGTTTTATTAGTAGTGGTTAAGAGTGTTAAATGGTTTGTTTTGCTCGATGAGTACCGAGTGTGGCAGATGGTTTTTACGTTTGTTTTATTATTATTGTTATTATGAAGTGGTGGAGAGTGAGTTGTGCTTTGATGAGGGTCCATAACTCCATATTATTGTCCATGATATGTTGTCTATCAATGCGTGGAATATTGGTGTCCTATACTATGATTGTACTTTTAACAGGTCCCTTTTTGGCGTGAAATCGAAATTGGATTTGCTTTAGTTTCAGAGTGTAAACAAACATGAAAGCAACATATTTCACAAAGTTACACCATCTCACAACATTGGAATTCAAGTTAATCGACAGTGGATTTCATGGGGGCAATCCAGAAGAGAAGGAATCGTGAAAGAGAGCTCAACATAAAATGAATTCATATATGGAAATGATTATAGCAAATCTCGACAAAGAGAGTCTCTCTAGTACATAACATATACACAACATAACACTCAAAAATAAGTTAAAAAAGAACAAGGTGTAACAAAAGCCATGTTCAAAGTAATCAAATATTTCCCATCGCATTTTCCATGGCTAAGGGCATGTACAACCTAAATCATACACAAGGTTATCGGATTATTGCAGTGTTTTCCTTTTGTGTAGTATCATATAGCTGCTCTCATTGCTCCCCTTGCAGCTTCACGCTTCATCTCTGCAGCTTTACCACTTCCGCGGAAATACATGTATACTTGCTGCACGTAAAAAAGAAACATGGATGTTAAAAATAAATAAATAAATGTGCAAGCTGCAAGCGTCAAGTGGCATGCGTCTTGACAAGAATTTGGTTAAAGGGAATTGAGGAGCAAAGCAGACCTGAATGACCCAGATGCTGACCAATGATTCAATGCAGAATAATCCAAATCCAACGAAGTAGAATATCTGCACGAACAAAGAAATTACAAACAATATGTTCAAGCCTTCAGCAGCACTTTGTATATTATCACCTCTACCAACACATCCACATGCTATAGTTTTATGCAACAGATTATTACTGCAGCGAAGCCAGAAAGAAGTGAAAGTCCAATTTACCTAGTTAGCTATTTGATTACTTTGAAGACAAGGATCCGTACAAATCAGATAATTCGCTCTAAAAATATGAAGTTAAGTTAAAGCAATCTTACCCCAACCAGCGCATGGTCGCTTATAACATCCACAGCAGGCAAAATGCCCCTATTCCAAGAGTCCACAACAGGAAATCAGCAACAATAAAAAGTGAGACTTTGATTACATATAAGATACTAAAAAAAAATTTAGCCCTTGATCACACCCTGAGGCACTGCAGGAGGATTGTATGCCTGACTAGGCATCCACCAGAGCCAACAACTGCCCCTTTTTGCATTCTTAAAGTATAAGAACAAAGTGGAAAAAAGACATCCTTCTTTCGGCAGACACTAACCATATACATTATAGTAACTTCGAAAGATCCATGGGGAGAGAAAAAGAGCGATATAATTGCCAAGAAATTTAGTTAAAGTCAATTACAACCTTTTCAGCAAAGAGTAGTCAGGATTGAAAACACTTACGTCAGGGACTTTCCTTTGAAAAATATAGGAGGAGCAACTGCAGCAAATATAACAAAGCCAATGTGGAGCTGTGGGCAGAAAAAAATAAAATAGCAGAATTAGGAATCTCCCAATTGTTGGAGTCAGAATCGAATCATTGGTTAGAAATAGAAAAGAGGTGGTTACCAAGTAGAACATGAAAAACCATCCGAACTTCAACGCACTCTCAGTCCTGCAAGAAGGCTTGTAACATGATTTAAATGACCAAATAAAAGAGAGAATTCAAATTAGCTGCAAGCTGATCATCAATGAAACTGTTACTGTGGTCTCTCCAGAGGCTTGAAGCAAACACACATGAATTATAAGTCTATTTCCCCTCATTTCCAACCGATAGAAAACAAGATCAACACTTCTATTGTTGACAGTTGTTTCTAATATTTATCCCAATAATCAGGAAAGAGACCAAAAATACAGCCATAAAATCAGACTGATATTTCTAATCATATCTTAATGGACATCTCAATTACACAATACCAGAAACTAATAGTGGGCTGACAACCCCCCCACACCAACACCCCCCCCCCCACCCAAAATCCAAATGCACCCCAGTTGACTGGTTCACATGAGTCCTACATGATACCCTAGCTCCGCACAACTAATTTTGACCATGTAGGGAAGCAACATGAACTGGGACATATGCCTTGATTTTTTAGCAGAAGACGAATGAAAGTCAAATTTAAGAAGAGACAAAAATAAGTACCTGAAAGCACGATACAGTGGACGATACCACAGCACATAGGCTCCTGGAACCCCTGCTATGAAGTAAATAATGGCTAGAAACCAGATTCTTACACCTAAAACAAAATATCAGTACAACCAAGGTACAAAAAATCTGAGACATCAGATCTATAATGGAATAGCTTTTGCACTTTGAAAGCGTACAAAATGGATTTCCAAACTAACCTTCGCCTTTGATCCATGCTGTGGTAACAGCTATGATGTTCCATAAAAGACATAGAACCAATCCTGCATAAAATAAGCAAGAATATTATGATGACTATGATGACAACAGTTATATTTACAACAAGAACAACATAGAAAAAGTAATAAACAATGGAAACTGATATGATTTTTCTAGGACCAAAAGCCGGTTTACCGGCATAAAAGTAGAAGCTACAACTAAAGTGTACAAGCCTAACATGATAATGTAATTCATATACACACTAAAAGTTTTGCTAGGCATGTAATACTCTTAAAAGTCACATATTCAATCCACGCATGCAAGCAAAAAATTTAACTTACCTAAATATGATGCAAATGCAACATACTGCAGCCTTTGTAGATGAATTGGTATTTCGTTTGGAATATCATGATGAATAATGGGGAAAAATGGTGGCCAATTTTTCTCCTCGAGAACAATTCCAGCTGCAAAATAGAAGAGAGAACTCACGCTGAAGAACATGGCAGAACTTGAAGGAAATTAGCATCCGAAGAACAAGTCCTAAATATTTAACATTTTAAAATGCAATATAAAATCATCAACACAGCAGGCAAAATATAGAATAAGGACCTAAATTGATTCCCACTGGAATTTTTTTGTCTAAATTGGACACGAAAATAACAGATTGGCTTCTTGATGTACCACCAGAACAAAATAGACAATTCAGATATCAAATGGGAGGAAAATAACCAATCAAATCCCACTCAGAGGTTCATATTTCCAAAGTTATTCAGAATATAGACAGTCAAACCAAGTTACCTCGTGCTGCAGCTTCTTCTTTCCGTCTTACCTCCTGCCAAAATTTTTTAAAAAATGCAGATCAGTCAAAATTCATGGTTTTACACTATAACTCAACCAAAGCGTGAACTCACCAAACAAAAAAAGAAGTCAACTACACCCTCTCCACAATATAAAACAAATTAGATGAAATGACAGAATAGGTCCAAATATCTGTTTTTACACTTCCTTTTATAACAAATTGAGTAAATAGTATAGCAAACCTCCAATCCAGTGCCTCTGTAATGTGTTTCTATATTCTAATAATGAAGACAACATCTAGTTTGCCTATTATCTTTTGGATTGGCAAACATTGAAATTGTAGACCAACCCCACATGACAACTTTACTAGTCAAGAAATACCCCAAATTGAAAACTAACAATGCCACTGGGTAGGTCCATGACTTTCAAATGTGCCTAAATTCAAGATTTTACATTCTACCAATGAACTAACACAAACCTGCTCACGTCTTTTTAATTCAGCCTCCTTAGCTTGAAGTTCCCTTTCTTTTTTCTTCAAATCCTACGTTAAAAATAGACTATAATTAGACTAATTCTTAAATAGTACGCATGAGTTAAATATGGACCAAGTCTTAAGCAGCCTGAGAATTTTGTCCTACCGAAGCTGTATCAAGAGGAATGTCAATTGGCGCATCACGCTCATAATTAAAACCAGCTGGTTCGGGAGGAAGAGGTGAAAGCCTTGAATTTGCTGCAGGTGGAACACTTCCAGCACTCTGGAAATTTAGCAAAAACACGCTTAAGTGCTCAAGTAACACAAAAAACACAAGTTATTGGTGGATACAAAGATTTAGGTTCTAGCATTAGGAGGAAAAGAAAGAGAGATAAAGTATGACCAAAAGCAAATGAAATATCGCAAGTTTATTTATTTGCCACACGAGAACATAGACACAGTTTATATATATATATATATATATAAATCCTCTATTTAAATATTACGAAAGTAAACCAAAACCAATAAAAAGATGTTCTATAACGATGAGCACAATATTAAACTTCAGCTCATTCTATTCATATTACTCAAACCAATAAAAGGATGTTCTATATAGATGAGCACAATATTAGACTTCACCTCATCCTATTCATATTACTCTTAAAAAAATCTAATAAGCTATTGAATGTCATTCTAGGGGCGAAATATCCATGACAATTTATAGGAAAATTTTGCTTACCGTTGTAAAATATGAACCTCCACCGAATTTTGACTGGCCTGAGGTTTTCCCCCTAACAGCTGGGTCCTGTTAGGAAAAAATGAATCAAAGAAATGTTACATTCAGTTATATTTAAGCACTTATGAACACCTAAAATCCCCACCCCACCCCACCCCACAACAAATGAAAAAAAAAATTAATATAGTCAAGCATCTAGAAGTTTAGGACATAAATGTTCTCAGGTAAAAAACAACATTACATGTACGCTTGTTATGTTGAAGGTGCAAGTGAACCTAACAGTTTAACTTGTTTCCTTGTCGAACAAGTGAGGTTCTCTCAGTTGTTAACAAACGTTTAGGTACTCCACATGTAATGCAGTATCCATATATCAAGTGTTCAATTTTTCTTTAAAAAAAAAAAAGGAACAACCATTTGATTGCCGAATTTATGAAAGCTTTCAGATGGGTCAAGATTAGAAACCAAAACCCAGAAATAACAAACAAGATAAAAATCTGACCATGATGACTCAATTCATAAAAGCACCAATAATCAAACAGCAAGACCATCGAACATCTAACTATGAAATGAAAGGCACCTATTCATCATTCCGAAAAAAGCTTCTTTCCGCTACACAAAAATTTATAAAACCATAGCAGACCAACTTTCAAAAATACTAGGGGAAGAACAAAGAAATTAACAGATCCAGTAGGTGTTTGACAACAAGCTCAAAACACCAAAGTGTTTGACTTTACGCACGAAGCTCAACAGAAACAAACAGGATCTAGCAATTAAAACACAATAAACCACTTCAATATCTCCATCAATGACAAAATCAACCAATCACCAACTACAAATACCTAGAATTCCAAAACTTGAGTAAATCCACACAAAATCAACTCCAAATTAAACAAAACTCGAGGCACATACAAAGAAACAGAAGCAACTTACAGAGAAAGGATTGACTTCATCCTCATCGAATGGATTGGGGTCGTAACGGCCGGCCATGACAAGCGGTTTTCCTTGAGAGCAGAAATGAACTCAAAACACTCAGTAGCAAATAAAAATAAAAATAGAATTGTACAGATAATGAGAAAAAGGAAGTAAATTGAAATTGCTTACCTTTTCTTTTTCTTTTTTTTTTTTCTTTTAAATTGAGCGAAAAATTAGAAATTTATTGTCTTTGAACAGACCGATTTGGTAAGAAGAAAGAGACACCAAGTGGTAGGCGTTGTGTTAGAAAATTTATTATAAACAGCGGGAGGGTGTTTTTGTAATTTCTGAAAACCAATGTTGAACTTTGAAGCATTCAATGAAAGTATTCTATATGTTATTCCCTTCGTCGTCAGTCAATCATCGCCTCCTCCTCTGTAACAAAAGTTCTCTGATCAGAATGAACAGGGTGAAATCTTTTGTTTAGCTATATATGAATTTAATGTCTAATATTTCATTGAGCGATAAACAATTGAGGACAATGTCCTACATAAGTCTTTTACGGCCACGTTTTGAGAGTAAACGCGTTTTGAGAGTAAACGACCAATCGTGTTCTCAAAGCAAGGAGTTCTTCATCCGAAGCTTCTTTTCCCGTGGACTTGTCTTCTTGATTTCTTCAATCTATAGTTCTAGAACTAAGAACCAATTTTGCACTTTGAATTTCGGTTCTGTTTGAATAGATCTCTATCGTTGTCTTTAATAATATTATCTTCATCAACTTACTAGCACCGTAACGTTACTGGCCAATAAATTAAACGAAGTAAACATTACCCTTTGAAATTCTTTAATAAAAAAGACTAGAGAGAATGAATGCAGAGACTAAGAAGTAGATCAGGGTCTTAAATTGCGTAGCTCATGGGAAAAGATATGGATTAGCATTTGTAGACTTGTTATGGCAAGTGCCTTTGAAAAAATGGAGGTACAAAAAGAACAAAATTATGGCACTCAAAACAATGAAAAAAATTACAAGAGCATCTGAGGAGGGAAGGCTACAGAAACTAAATTACAAGTATTGATCTTTGATGTATGGATGTGGCCAAACTAACATATGGTAGCAGCTTGGTTAGGTTAATATTTAGTGATCTTTTGGTGTCTTTCTTTTCTGCCGTCTAAATGGATCAACCCAGGTTCTGTCTTCTTCTACAGCTTTATTCCACCGTTTTTTGAATATTTGTAGCTCCATTGTTGATTGCCTCCTAATCTGCTCCATTGTTTAGTTTTTGAGTTCAGAGTCATAATAATTTTTTTTATTGGTTTACAAGGAATAAAAATAAATGCAAACCTCGGATATTCTTATTCTTACCTCAGCTCGCGGATCAACAGGTGCATGGCCATGTCTCTGAATATTGGGATGCAAAATCAATACAAAGAAGGTGAAATTTTAGAAAACTATAGTAGTAAAATAATAAAAGGAATGGAAACAGATATGCATGGGAAGAAATTTACCTTTGTTAACTCTTCAGGTTTAGTTATCTGCAAACAGTGAGAAATGTGTCATACTTGAGAAACGATGAGCATACAACAGCCAATACTAATTGACATAATAACGACATTCTTGAATTATTGTAAAAATTCAATTACTGAAACTACGGTGGATACACGACAAGATTTAAGATGCACCACCATGCTATCCTATATCTACTGCTTCAATTCAGAACATGAGTTGGATCGCTAAATTGATGCACTTAGACATCAAAATACATAAGTTATGATAAAATTTGATGTTGGCTAGGATATTTGTCCTGACGAAAGGAGGAATAACTCTACAACTAGCATATGATAGTGTGATACTCATCTTTATGTTGAGTGCACGCTCACAGGAACCCCTCAATTTCAGTTTTGGTCCTTTTGGATATACCACAGTTACAAACAAAAGGGCAAAACAATATACAAGTAAAAAACACAAAAATTCCACAAAGATGAAGGAGAACAAGTTAACAAATATTAAAGCAAAAGAGAAAGGCAATGCAATTAACCTTTCTTGCAGGTGGCTGTCCACCCAGAGTTTGTATTCCCTGATGAACCACATACTCACTATCAATAATTCCTACATTCTTTGTACGATCACCCTGTATGACGCCAATACCATTCATGATTAGCCCAAAGCTAGCTGTAATGCGTTCAAAAGTATTCAATGTTTTCTTTTCCTTAAAAGAAATATATAAGAGAATGGTAATACCTGATATACCTGGAACCAAACCCAAAAGCCTCTCAATAAATAGCATATAAAAAGACACCTTAGGAAAAAGCTAAGGATGTTAAACAAGGGTTTGGGTGGATCGCTGTAATTCAAAATACAAAGAAAAAACCTTACTTCCACGTTTTTTCACTGCAAATCTGAAGTATATTCATCTGCTTCCCTAATATCTAGATAGAAAGGACAATAAACAGCCCAGGTAGCTAATGGTTTCTCTTTTGCAAACTTGCTTCACAAAAATAACTCTTTTTATTACTTCTATAGATTTTACTCCTGTTTTCTTATTTTTTTAATCCTAAAATAATTACTTTTTAACAAGGAATGCAAATTATGAGCTTAAGTTTTGCTTACATGCTTCTAAAGAAAGTAAACTAAACATCATAAATCGCCAAAATAGGCACACTAAAATATTGCAGAACCCATAAATTAAGCTTGCTAATAGAAATATTTCATTAAAATCCACAGTACGGGAAAAAAAAGAAAAACTAACATAGTACACATGAATACTCTCATTTAATATAAGCCAGTTAAAGGGATAGGAAACAACAGGCCTAAACCTCATCCAAAACACATCTAAGGGAATCTCACCTGTGCACAGTAACCAAGTTTCATATCCATTCCCCATCCGTGGACGAGATCATTCTGTACAAAACAAGAGCAGCTCTGTGATAAACATATACAAAAAAAAATATGGGTACTAGAAAGAATGATGATGCTCACTCCAGAAAGAAGTAAATATCTACAATTAAATTTAGCTAAAAGATTGTCAGATAAAGAGTTTGCTTCAAATACAAAGTCCCAAGGCTAAACAGAGCTACTAATAGTATGCTCATAAGGAAAAGCATTATTTGCTTTCAAACTTGCTCAAAGATGTTTGTTAAGGTTATGGCATCTTGATAAGGGGTACAAATATAAAAATTACCTGAATAAGATGCCATGCACAATACCAAGCAGATCTTGAAAAAACCGGAGCCATACCTTCCACAAATCTAAAAATGTAATATAAATAAACATTAAAATACTGATGAAAAATATCTTCCAATTCATTACCATTAATGTAAATACAACAAAACCAGACAGCATGATCGAATGAATTGTTGAAGAAATTAAAAATAAAAAGTGTGTATATATTAAACGAAAAAAAATTAGGCATTCCTAGTATACCAATTCAAGTAACTTACCCAGTGCACGGTGGCCCCTCACTGACATTTGTACACTTTACACTGCCTCTGAAGTCATACACTCGTCTGCATTTCAAAAATACTTTTTATGTAAACTAGTTCAGGAATGTAGATTCTAATCAATAGCTTCATGCACCACTGGCTTACCTATGAAACTTCTTTGTTCTAGCACGAATGGTAAATTTATGATGTATATCTGTTGAGTTTGGGTCCAAAGCTGGCTGCGATATCTCAAATCCTTCTGATCTCACAATTTTTAGGTATCTGCGAGAGAAAAGAACCATTAATCAATCAATTTGCTCTATATGGAGGGCATAAAAACTAGTCATCAATCAAATAAACTGAAGTCTTATAGAAAACAAAACCAATTAGAAACCAAAATATTCCCAAACTGAGCAATCATTTTCCACCGTCCTGGTAAGGATGATAAGATTGTCACCACGCTCAAAAACATTGTCCTAATAATAGCAAGTGTTTTTTAAGTCATGAAGCAGAGTAAGGAATCTTGTTCTTTGAAGAGCATAGATAGTTGAGTAAGAAAATGTATAGCTCAGGCATTGGATGCCATAATTAAATTTAAATGAGACAATGCATATAGGGATATCAGTCAATCCTGGATAACAGAGGTTAAGATGGGTTAAACCAGAAGATGCTCAAGATTTTGAAAGTATGGGGTTTCACCTACAAATGATCATTTTCCTGTTCACAACACCTTAGGCTTAAGATATGATAATATCCTGAATGCCAGCAATCTGTTTTCCCTTTATTCCCTTTTGCAAGATCAGAAGATACAGACCATTAAAAATTTGAAGTCAATTTGCCAGTTACAGGTTCTATGTCATTAATTAAGATTCTTGCCTTTAACAATACAATTTTTCTGTGCATCTATAAACAATGATTACTAAAAAAATATACATATCTTTTTACGAGGCCAACCAGAATAATATAAGCATAAATGTTCCACAAGCCAATTGATAGTACCTTCCTGGATCAAAATTCTCCACCCCCAAATCTTCATCCCAAAGAAATATGTAGTCATAATTGAACATGATGTCTGGATGCAGAAAGCGTTTAGCAAACCACCTGGAAAGATGAAAAGAGCACCCCCAAAAGGGAAAACAGAAGAAAACACAAGCATAGAATTAGAACTATTCTCGGAGAAACAAATTAGACAGACCAATGCAACTCATTCCACAAGTAAGAGGTGTGAGCAATGGCACAGGAGCCATCACTTGATATCATTGGCAGAATATGGAAACAATAAAATTATCAATACCATGTATCTAAAGATCTAAGCCACCGTCACTGAATGACTCATTCTATTACCACTCAACCTAGGATAAAACATGTCGCAAATTGGTGACATGGGGCCTAGATTATTCTAATTGATAATCATGAGCCTGGGAATTAAGGACTAAGAACTAACAGAAAACCAACTGTCAGATTTCTCTGTTGCTTACATAAGCTATTGAGTTATTTTTTCACAAAAGAAATCCCACCTCATAACAGGCTTTACAATTCACTAGTCATAGAACCACTCAAAAACAATGATATCAACCACCTTTTCTAGCATTAGTTAACCTTACCATTTCGTTTGATTCTGAGCAGCTATGTGTATAGCCTTGTCACTCCAATCAAGATCCCGCCACCCGTTTACATTGCCATCATAATGGAATAAAATAACTGTAAAATTCTCTGGAAGAAACTGAATCCAATGAAATTAGGAACAGAATGTTAAAGTCCATGGCATATAAAATATTCAAAAATCCAAAATGCAATACCTTTTGGACAATAGTATCAACATTATCCTTTAGCTCAATACCAACTGGAATTGCCAGCAAGTTATGATTGCTAGAAAGACCAACCTGCCATTTGAAAACCACCACATGTCCAAGTTAACAGTAAATTTTGTGATACTTTAGCATGACTGACACAACTCCAGCAGAATGAACAAATGTTTATTAGACTGGTTAAGGTCCATAGCATTTTTTTATCATCTATTGATTTTCAGTCCTACCATAAGAAAAATCAGTAAAATATTCAGAAAAAGGCCTAAAAGTTGATACCACAGCATGATAGGATAGAAATCTAACCTTTGACCTTGAACTACTTGTAGACCATAGAGGCCTTAACTCCATATCTGATCTAGCTTCTACAATACCATGTGGCAAACTTTTTAACTTTGAGGCAAAGCGAAACTCCTAGAGTAGAAGCATAAGAAGTACTTCAAGACAACATAGAAAATAAGGAAGAAATATTCAAATCAAATCATTCAACCACATGCAAGGAATAAGAATTAAGCAAATAAATTTCAGAGACTAATAAGTATCAATGATGAGTGTAAATCACAAGAAAAACCAAGATTGTTAGTTTCAGGACTTAACAAATCAGACCAAGAGAAAGAATAGGAAAACTTTATCGGAAATTATGTGCCAGCACCAAAATATTTACCTTTGACTTGTCGAAAGGATTCCATTTTGCTTCCATCTGATTGGAAGAACATAAATTAGAGGACTCAAAAGACGAGGAAGAAGAAAAAGAAAGAAAGAGCATCACAACATACAAAGAGCTTAACCGATTTCAAATATCAGAACAAGGCTGTTGTAACTCCAAAACATGACCTGAAGATATGACTAGAGATTGATGATTATTGCAAACTTGTTCCATTTCCAAGATGAGCATATTACTTATAAGTAAACCCAATTGAACAATCATAAGAGTTCATTTAATTTATGTCTCGCAAAACCACTAGATAAGTAATCCATTCAACTAATCAAATGCATCAGTATGGCCACTATGTTATTTCTGAAATAATGTCAAAGTTCACAACTGCTGGCTGGACTTTATAAATAAGAATCTATGATGTCTAATAATCAATGAGAATGCAGTACCTCTGTTTGCCTATATTGATAATATGTGGTTCTATATACAACAAACAACATTACTGTACACATAATTCCCATAAACTGCAGTTGCTTCATCTTGACTCCGAATTTTACCTGCAAAAGGGTTCTAGATTTAGAAACAACACAAAACCATGCCCCATCTCCTACAGAAATTAATAAACAATGTCCTTCACCATACCCCATACCCCATCAGAGAAAGAATTCCGTTTCAGTAATTTCCATGTTTTAATGGACTTCATAGACAACCGAGGCTTCTATATCACTCTCATAAGAAGCTGCATGAAAGCATACAACATTAAACTGATGTAATTGCGCAATACTCAGCAACAACCAATTCCATTTTCTACTGAAATCATGAATTTTGAACCAAACAAGATTAAAATTCAAAAAATGAAAACCATGTCACTCAAATCTGAAGTACCCTTAAGAAGAATGAAGAAACCTCAAGAGGATATATAAACATTTGAAGGTTTAATTAGACAAAACTTCCCCTCTATGATTTGGCCAGAGGATATATTTATTTTTGCCTTCCTTTTACCTCAGTTTCCTCAGCCACTTAGACAAGAGGGTGGTAGTTGTAGAGAAGAAAATAGCATAAAAACCACAAAACAAACACAAATATGAAACAAATGAACTATTCAGTCCCAAAAAAAGATGTTAAGTCCTTTTAGCATGTGTATTTGTGCATATCCGCTGCGACAAAAGGGTAATCTAAATTTAACTCGATAAGACATGCAAAATAAACAAACCATATTTTCCCAACTAGACTATCACATGTTAGAAGTTCGGAAACCAACAAAAAGAAATACAAACAGCTTATTTACACTTAAAAATATATATTTCCAGATCTTCACATTAGCTTAATTTCTTTCTCAGAGAGAAGAGCGCTGAAGAAATTCCAGAAAATCATAAAAACCCGTTCATATTTTCATCATTTTAACACAAATTAAGAAATATAAGGTGTATATTTGAAAAATAAAATATACATTTTCACGGGAAATAAGTGGTCTCTTATAAGAGGAAATCTATGCCAAAAAATAGAAAAACCAAATCTCTTACCATTTCAATCGATCTAGACAGAATCAAAAAGCACAGAAACTAAAAATAGTAACAATAAACTAAAACACAACTTCATTCACAGCCACAACGTTAAAATTCTAAACTGAATCTCAACACTTGAACCGACAAAACATCAATGCTGCCATAGCTACAACACGATCATGCTATAAACAAACGAATTTAATAAATATAACATATTTCTACAAATTTAGCAAACAAATACCTGCGTAAAATGGAAAAATAAAAACATGAAACGATCGAGGCGGAACTAGACAGAACCTCCGACAAACGGAATAATGACCGTCCGATTTGACGACGGGAAGTAGATTGTGGAGCAAGTATCAATGTCTGGATCAAAAATAAAAGAGGTAGAGAAACAGCGCTTGTATTTATAACAAAGGAGAAGAGCTGGTCGAAAGACGAGTCTTTGGGACGCGCCACGTTTTGAGGGAAGAAGACTGGAAAGGTTCTGCTTACAGCAATTATTTAGCTTTTATTTATTTATTTATTATTGGAGTTTTTATCATGATCGCCGCAGAAACGAGTAAACAGTGCAAGAGTTTGAGTTTTAGAACTCGGTCTTGTTCAGATCAAACCAAAGAGCGAGTCTCGGTGTTGTGCACTTCTACATTACACTACGATGTCGTAACAGTAAAAAACCCTTTATCTTTCATAATTTCTTAAGTAAGAGCATAGTTTGTCTATTGATACAAATAGGTCCCCAAACACTATTGAAATTACCAAATTACCAACTTTGAACAGAGAATATATAACTAATAAAAAAGGTTATTCCAGTAATTTAAAAAAAGTCGTGGACGTATTTGATATAAATTCACAAACTATGTTCTTAAATGAGAAAACATCTATAAGACAGCGTGTGTCAAGCGGGGATTTGTTTGTTTGTTGCAATTGTAGTTGGATTCTCATTCGTCCGATAATTTAATAATTTAACTGCATTAATAATTTTAAAATATCTCATTTAATTAATAAAATAATTACACTCAAATTTATGTATTATTTTAATAATCATATTCTATTTATAATTTTGATGCGACGTCGTAAAACGTTTGAAAGAAGAAGATTGAGAAGCGAAGAGAGTTGAGTCGTCATGTGAACTGTTGTTAGTTGTATGTTAAAATATTGACATTATTAATAACATTTTGAAAAAGAAAAAACAATAAATTTTTGAAAATGACATTAATTTAGATCATTTTCACACATGACATGTTTCAATTCATTCTTATTAAATTAATTAATTTTATTAATTTTAAATAATTTTATTTTATATGAACACGAGTGCTCGATTCTTTATAATATTGTATATTATTATTTTACGAATTTTATTATTTTACGTTTTAAGAATCACTAAAATTATAAAATTAATTGTGTTGGCAAGGTTGAATTAAAAATAAATTTTTTTTTTTATTTTAGAGGCATTTACTAAGCGTGTGAGCTAAGTGAGGATGTGGAGGTGGAAGGGAAGTAAGTAATTACTAATGAATAATGATTGCCACGCCAAGTCTATGAATTAGTCAAGTGAGTGAGGATGCTGTTACTGTCTATTCTAACATCACTTACTTGATTTGATTAGTTTACACTTTTTGGTGTTACCGCACGTACGTAACCATGCATGCACATGTATGCATGTGTTTGTGCTAATGGGAAGCTTTGCAAACGATGGATGTCATGCGTGTGAATTGCGCAAGATTTAGAAATTAATTGGGGCGTTCGTTATTATTTTTTATTTTTATTTTATAAATTTAAATATAAAATATGTCTTTTATTATTTTATTGTAATTAAATTCATAAAATAAAAAATATAAATTTTATATTTATAATTTAAAATCATAAAAATTGTCTTATCTGTTTTATAAAATAAATTATAAAATATTTTTTTATTTAAATTAAATTATTTTACTTAAATTAAACTCTTTTATTATTTTAATATGATTTTTAAAATATAATATTAAGCGCGTTTTTATATTTTAAATATAATAATTAAAAAAATATTTTTTTTATTTTAATTTTAAAAAATATTAATTTAAAAATAATAGAAGAGCATTTATGTCCTGTTTAAGTTTCCACCAAACTCACCCACCAATTGGACAATGATTAACACGTGTCAGTGTCACCAATCTCATATGTAGAAATATATTTTTTATTTGGGTGCCAACAAGGGATGTAAATGTTGTAGATAGTGTCACCAATCTCATATGTAGAAAATATTTTTTTATTTGGGCGCCAACTAGGGATGTCAAAGTTATAGATGGCCTGGGGAGGTGGAGATTTGGTTTAGGTTGTCAAAACAATGGTGACTGCATTCCACCAGAGAAGAGAGTCCCTGCGCAGTGCGCTGCGCTTGACTTGGGTTTGCCTCCAGACGTGGCACGCATCCACTGCTGTCTGGACTCTGGAATTAGGAAATATTATTAAACAAGGAAATGCCAACATGGGATGGGATGGGATGGGATCCCTATACTTTTATTAATTAATCTGTAAAACAAAGCACAAACAAAGAATATAATTGTCCAGGCAAAGTGTGCAGTCATATGATATCATGGGAGGGACTAGGAGTTGTCAGTTAATACATTATTAATGTATCACTTATCGTATAATTATAACCTTAACAATGTATTAATTGTCAAATACGCATTTCTAGTCAGTCATAGATTTGAATTCATTGATTGTTAACTCATCTGTATTCTCCTTTTATGAAATTTAAGGTTAGCAATGGACCATATTGCCAAGCAATATCTAGCCCAATTCCTTTCTCCCAAGTCCAGTGGCGATTTTAAAAAAAGGTTTCCTTCTTTTTCTCTAATTGACTTGGAGTCATTACACAAGCAATTTTACAACTGTTTGATCAAGGTAAGGATCAATTTTGTACATCAGAAGACTCTTCTAAACAACCCATTTTACAGAAACTGAATGCCTGTGACTAAAACTGAGGTAACAAAACAATATACAATTTACACTGTTATCTAGCCCTAATTCTCTTCCTTCCTCTTGTTGCAGTTTCTGCTCCTTGCCCGCCATTTCCACATCCAACTTTTCTTGGCCGATCACAACTTTTCTTTGTTACGGCTAGAGATTCCACTGAAGGAGGAGAATCAGCATTGCTTGCTCTTTTAGCTCTACTTGGAGGCTTATCGGCAAATTTTCCAGCATTTGCCACTGTTAATGACACTTTGCGCCTTCCAGGGCGAACAGTTCGAGGTTTCACGGGAGGTTTATGCATAGGTGAGCTTGAGGAGAGGATGGACATAGTAGGTTTGCTACCATTGTCCTCAAAATGTTGTGGCATGGTTTTTAACACAATGGTTCTGAGTAGCAATGCAGATTTGTATTCGCGAGTGTTTTTTGAATAGAAGACCACAGCGTTATTAGCGAGCAGCAGCAGATCCCGGAAGAGTTCCTTAATTGATGTGATGGAATGACTGGAAATTCTTGATCTTATGGTGTCGAAATCCATGTGTCGCACGATCATTTTCTTGTATCTTCCTCTCTTCTGTTAACAAGAATTCAGAAAACAAAAGTGAGCTTATTCCATAATACCAATACAAAGGTTTCATTTGTTTATAGACAATTTCTGCATAATCTCTACAGTGCAAATAACAATAACAGAAAATCATCACTCGCCATTGCTACCATTGCATAACCTTAAAACCAGGTTGTTTAAATAAGTGACATGAAAGTGAGCTATCCAACAAGTTGTGACTCCAAAACTTTAAAATAACAAGCAAAAGCATATTTCAATGAGCGTAAATATGATCTTTTACCTGGCTATCAAGACGACGACGGAAGACTAAGGCAGTTTCGTTCTTTGCGACAGATTCAAAAATTTCCATGATATCATCCATGCTATCCTTCCTTAAACTTCCGCTTTGTCCTTCAGCACCAGAAGATCTGGCAATCTGACCAGATTCACTTGTTGAATTTTCTTTACACCGAGGGACAGGTACAGCATCAGAAACACACAGAAAATCACTCTCTCCAAAACTCCCTTCCTTGACATCCTTACTACAGTATTTCCTCTTTCTCTTCCCTCTCCTCCTCCTCAAACTCCCAATTTGTCCTCCACAAACAATCCCCGTTAGCTTTTCAATGCTTGAAACTTTCTCTTGCTCGGAAGACAGTGAACCTTCTGGCTTAGCCTCCACCTCTTCAGCTGGTACCGCTGCTGGAATCTGAGATTCAGGTGACCAATTTGTCCGGGCTTCTCTCGTGAAACTACCGGCAGATAGCCCATCCTTAGATGTCTCTTTACTGGAAGATACAACCGCATCAGATTTCTGAAATGGTACGGGTGATTCTGTTTGGCTACAGTAATTGTCGACATGACAGTCATCTTCCCTTTCAGCCTTGAGAGTTTCCAGTTTTGATTCCAGAGACCTGGAACAGAGTAAATGAGTAACACAACATACTAAATTGTAGGACACTATAAACTGCAAATAAACAAATGGGAAAGAGAATCAAATTTCGGAAATAGCATGTACCATTAGATGGGAACATTAGAAACTAATAACTGCCAACTAAAAGTGCTTGAGGTCATGAAACCATGTTATATCAGATTTTTTATTACTATATCATAATTTAAATCTTATATCAGATTTTTTTATTATTATATCATAATTTAAACCGAATATGTTTCTATGATTTCTGACTCATTGGAATTCAATTCATACTTCTTGTCAGGACTATAATTATTCCATAAGATCTATAAAAATGCTAGGAGGTGGAACTTGCAGTCACTGTCAGCAGTTTTTCTTTATGAGGAGAGCTCGATGAAGTCTTGAAACAAATAGAAAAAAAAATGTACAGGAACCGTATGTTCAATACAGGTTGAATGGAATAAAGATAAATTACTGACCCAATTGAATTTTCAGATAACTCGAGGGCACGCCTCAGCTCTTCCACTCGTTGCTTTCGTAGCTCCTCAAACCAAGCTCTAAGGAGAAAAACATAAAATTGTTTTTAATAAATCAATAAAACAATTGATTTATTATTGATACATCAATAATCTTTCTAAGTCAAAGCAATGATCTGAGATATTATTGATACAGAGAATAATGAAAAGAAAAAGCAATACATTAGTCATTAAGTCCATGGGTTAACTCATTGAATTACGTTTAAAACCAAGATTAAGAATCAGAAATCAATAATAATTATTATCTTACTTGCATCCAGAAAAACGTTGTTGCAAGTCCTCATACCTAGCTTTACACACCTACAATCAAGGAACGCATTCATTAGAATTGAATGTTAGACACAAGAAAAAAGAAAGGGTTGAGAAATTAGTCTAATATCACCATCAAATTTTTCATCCAAAAAAAAAAAAACGAAGTAATCTGAAAGTTAATAGTTAGTGGGATCATCAAAATCAATCATAACTTGACACAGCCAGAATCAGCTTTAAGGGTACGGATGACAGCATGAGATTTAGAAACGCAAAATAATAGACAAAGATGTCGATGTTCTGCCCCAAATTTTAACTAAAATGTTTGATCACATATCAGTACCTTAAAATCAATGGTTCAAGTTCCAAGAAAACTAAGGATACAATGACATCAGGCATTTTAACAATGTTACCACATCAAATAGCTTCAACATGAAGGAATCGATTGAGAGCAGGTGTACCCCTTTCTCCTCCCACTATTTCATTTAAGTGAGCACTTTTGAATCAGTTTGCTACTCTGGTACAAGTCTGCAAATATATAATTACAAAGCTAGTTGATGCTTATCGAAGAATTACATAAATATACCATCAAGAATTCACTAGTAAACTACCCTAATATTCAGAAAATTCATGAATGGTGTTCGATAGATAATTCCAGTTTCATCACTATAATGGAAGAAAGGGTTATAAAACTGGCTTTTCAAAATAGACTTAAAAGTTAGTCACTATCTTCAACAATAGGTTAAAAGTATTAAGCAATCAACTCTCCATCCACAGCAGCATGTTATGATAACTAATCAAAACATGATCTCCTACTGTACACTCCCTTTTACTTTAAAGAACAGCGCCGTCTCAGCTAATCCACAACTACTGTCCTATCTTTCTCACAGATATGTAAATGTCCATATCTCAATTTTCTCATTGGATAATTACACAGCAACTAAATTAACTTTGGGTTGGGCTGACTTCTCTTAATTCTACATTCTTGCAATGGTCAAGCTGTGTTCAACCACCATTGGCAACTTTCCATGATTCAAACATATTAAATTTTGAAAAATCTAATATATAAATTCCACACCACAAGCAACTTCACATAGCAAGGTTGATTTTTTTAAAAAAAAAAATCAACGGTCAAACTCAATATAAAATAGCAAGATATTGCTAAGTCCTGACTTAATACAGAAGTCATTGGCCATCAAACTTGATTAAAAAAACCACTAACTGTACTTAAAAATTCTTTTCCTCCCAACCAAACAAGAACAATTGATAATGACATGAATCAAGACATTCATGATCCATAACACATTGGTCAAAGTCAAGATGTATTTGCCACATAAAATAATGTAATAATTAACAAATACTAGTCATTTATATAACTATCAATCACACTTTGTAAGAAAATGCATAGAAAATTCAATAGCCAAGAGATTAAAAATTCCAAAGCATATATCTGAGAAATATACCCATTTGTGCCATAACTTTTTCTTCTATTGATTCCTCCTGTCAATGCTTTTCTTATTGTGACCTAAATTAATCATTATCATCGCCATAAAAATTAATTAATTAATTAATTAATTAATTAACACCACTGTTATTCATTAATATTTATTTTCATTAACCTTCAAATTCAATTATAAAGGGCAATTGGGACCACAAAAGAATATGGGGCCGGCGGACATGGGTGGTGGGTCTGGCTGGTAAAAAGTAAAAAACAAAGAGACCAATAAATTACAAGGACAAAAACAACAACATAGTATTGAACTAAAACTCAGAAGATGAATAAATAAATCTAAATATTAATCGTAAAATTAAAACAATAAAAATTTATTATTATTTATTAATATTATTAATAATAATAATAACCTCAGGGGTGAAAGTATACGGGCAAACGGTTCGGGCACGGAGCTCAGCGGCAACGAGGTTCCAGTCTCGGGTTCCGTGACGGAGAACGGCCCCACCAAGCAGCAGCTCCTCCCACGTACCCCATATCTCTATCACCTCCGCCCCCATTTCCACCCTCCACGTGTACGGCCCTGACTAATCAACAACCACCACCCTCAAATTCGAAAACTTAAAAAATAAATTACAAAAAGACCACCACAGGTTTTCTTCGAAATTTCAAAAAAGGTAAAAACAAAAAACCCTTCAGTGGGTATTCGGAAAACCGGCTTTGAAGAAATGGGTTGGCGAAGGAAAGGTGGTTTTGAGGATAAAAAGGCGGTTTTGGAGGGGAGGGACAGTAAGTTATGGGTTATTAAAGGTGGTTTTTTTAAGGATGTTTTGCGTGCGCGTATGTTAGCTATTTTTGTTCAAAATTGTAGTAAGTAAAAGAAAATGAAAGGTTAGCGTGAGACGAGGGGTTGACGGATTCTATTCTATTGAAGATTTAAACGTTAAATGTTATGAGAAAATAAAAACAGGAAACATGGAAACCAAAAACAAAAACAAAGTGTTAAGAGTTGTTAATAAAGGAGAAGAAGAATGTATGAATTTGTTGATTGTAAAATGAATGAGAAAGACATGGGACGATGACTTGATTTCGAGATTGAGATGATGAGAAGATGGATTACCTTTCTTGTCGGTTTTTATATATATATATATATATATATATTTATTTATTTATTAATATATCCTTTTACTTTTAATTTAATGTTATTGTGAAATGACATGGAACTCCTTCCAAATCATGTTTTTAGAATCTCTTAAATATTGATTATCTTAAAATAGTATAATAATAAATATTGATGCATGATAAGTGGGGTATTATTGCATTAGTTTATAGGTAAGATTATGGCAAAGTCAAAAAGATAATTGCATGAATGTCATTATTGTATGTTATGTTGTTGTTCACTTGGAGGAAATTTTGATTGATGTTGCTTTTGTTTTAATGAGTTATGAGTTTGCCTAATGCAATCAAGTTTTATAGGTGAGTAGTATTTCCATTGTTCTGTCCTAATTGAGTTTTAATATCCATAATTAAATCAAAATATTTCAGAGAGATTGTGTATTATTAGAGTGTTAATTAAGAATGTTAAATAGATACGGATCTTAATAATTAAAACCAAAAAAGTGCTTGAATTTAGTGATGGTTTAAAGTTTTTCATTAATGATTTTACTAATGATAAGAGGGTATTATTCATTATTCTTGATCATCTTTAAAGAGAGGTTAATAATGGATTAGTGTGTTGAGTGCATGGCACGTGACTCAATATAAAGTTAAAAAATGTAGTTCTTTTTCAGAGAATGAACATTGGTGGAATTCTTAAAGTAAAGACTAAAGAATGACCTTAGCCTCTTTTCTGGTTCTCTCTTTTTTATTATTAGCATAACAGAACAGAGAGTTATAAGAATTTGGCATCTTCATCTAGTTGTTACTCGACTTTGAAATTTCAGTAATTGCATAGTATGATTGGCTTGGACATGCAAGGAGACACGTGTAAGGTGGTGATAGACGCATATCAATGACAATTCATACTGGCCAACAGACTTGGCCAATGGTTGATAACATGACACATGGCTTACATTCACAGGAACAAGAGATATCATTCATTGGCTTTGGCTTTCTCTCTAAGCACACTTTCAGGATTTTTCAATCATCAAAATAATTCTCTCATTTTGATCATTCCAAGAAACATACATACAGGGAATATTTGACTTAAAACAAGCCATTCCTTCCCAATTCACCAAACTCAAATGGGATAAGAATGTGGAATAATGCTATCATTTATGACAGTTTAATTTTGTGGGCCAATTTCTGCTCCCTAATATGTCTTATGGAAATTACTAGATATATAGTAAGGCTAGTAAACAAAGGAAGGGCAGCTCGAAAAGTGTATATATTTATATATTTCATCGATCATTACAAATGCAGTATACATACATTTATATTGGCACATAATTACATCCATTTCAATACGAAGTACAAACATTACCTGGAATGAAAGAATCATCACTAAGAATTTTCATATTGTACCCCGGAGATCGGCATCAATATATGATTTTCCCACCTTCAATAAAAAATGTGCAGACGGAAGCTATTGCCCTAAGCTTTACTCCCGGGGATTCTCAACCTATAGCTTCTCCGCTACTGAACAAAGCCATAGGCGATGTCAAAATTTAACAAGCAGCAAGACAAGATTGTGAATATCCAGAACTGAGATGTGAAAATGTTGTTCAAATAATATCATGTTAAGAGTATTAGAAACTCTGCAGTGAGAGTTTCAGCGGAAACCGCTATTGGATCAAAGTCACAGCATTGCTTATGAGTCTTGAAGAACTAAATTCAATTCAAGGGCACATTTCGCCAGCAAACCGCCCCTCCTGCAGCAAAACAGCAAAACATCATTTGCAACACACAAAACAGGAGTTGCCTAGATCAAAACCCACAGACACATAATACTCGAACTGCAGAATACAACGTACATTGTCATTACTACCAAAATGGCCATAAATTTGAGGATAATTAAAGCTATGTCATTGCAATGGAATTCTAAAAACATGCACTTGTCAGATAACAACTTATGTGATGGCAATTGAAACTGTGACATGATACAACGACAACAGCATTCTCAAAGATAATGGACAGAGTGATCTCTCTCTAGAAAGGATCAGTTGTCAAAAAATAAGAAAAAGTACTTAGATTTTGTCCATCCAGCAATTTGGGAATTTAATTTGCTAAATTTCTCCTCCTCCTATAGCTTAGCTTATGGCTTGAGCTTTGCCCATTCAAACAGATAGTACTTGTGTAAAGATAATACATACTCTCACAGGAAACACCGAGCAAGGTTTGCCTATCCAGCCACAGTGAGCAGTTCGGCAAGGAGCAGCTCTCTCTCTCTCTCTCTCTCTCTCTCTCTCTCTCTCTTTTTATTTTTTTTATTTTTTACTTTTCAAGCTTAAGAAACAAAGAAAGAGGTATTAAAATAAAAAAGACGAACAAAAGAGGAGAAAGGAGAAGTTCTCTTTTACTAGTACTATTTAATTACCTTACGAGGACTGGAAGAATTTTTTGGATCTTTTGCAGCTGTATAAAGCATTGGTTGCAACATTCTCGCCTGCACAGTAATATTCAAATAAGACAATGCTACACCCAATAGGGACCAAAGAAATTGGATGGTAAATGACCAGATTAATGTTAAAAAAAAAAAAAAATCATACCTTCGCTCTGCATGTAGATCAACTCCAACAGCTGGAGGTGCTGAAACGGTTGAGCGTATCACTGGACCGAAGACTGCAACAAGCTTCAGAAGCATCTCCAGTGAGATGCTTGCATGCCTGCATTTTCGCAACAAAAGTGAAATATGCTTAGGAACTTTCATCCCTTTTGATGGTGTCAGATTTTAATAGCTCTAATGAGCAGGGCCACTATTGTCTTCAGTAAGAAGAGCATTAAGGCCGTACAAAATTCCTGTCTTACAACTTAGAACCAATAATATTACCTTTCCATCTTGCTGTCCAGTAAGCCCATAAGCACAGGTAGCAAGCATGAAAAGAAATCTAAGTTGAGAATCTCCATTTTCTCCATGAGAACACTGATCATGTCTGCTTGTACCTGTAACAAGATTAACCGACTCTTAGGAAGTCCAAATATGCAGTAAAATCACCATTTGACCGGTTTCAACAATCAGAAACAAAATAAAGAAAAAATATTGAACACTTCCAATGAATACCCACAGAATGATCTGGCAGCTTCCTCAAGGCATTGATAGCACCTTTAATGTCCTTTCTTTCCCAAAAATGTCGCACCACCTGCAAGTTCAAATTAGAGAAAATATCATAGCATCTCCATCTAAAATAACGGAGCAACAGTTCACATGCCATCTCTAAATAATATCTATGTGCTGGCCAGCTCAAGTTACCTGTAATTTTGTCAAGCGGGATCGAAGGGTACTTGTGAATACATCATGAGTTTGCATCAGAATTTCAATAACTTCCCCATCACTACCAGAGATTGTATCCCTTCCAGAAATTTGAGGTTCTTCTTTCTGTGATTATCAAACATGACAATAAATTTATACAAATGTGAGAGGCCTAAATTAAAACAGTTCTCAGAGATCATGATATTGTTCGATTAGGAACTCTTGTTTGACCTTGCATTTAAAAATAAAGGAGCAAATACAATTCCAGAGGATGAAAAATGGATTTCAGAAATGGGAACACAAATACTTTACAACCAAAAACAATTGTTTTGTACATCCATTGATTGATTAGGAAGACATAATGCAATCTGATAGTATAAACCATCCTGGGCCAGTATCTATGAGGTTTTTGAGAGACTGCCACCAAGGGCTTGTTCAAACAACATGATGATTTGAACAGCATCAAGTACTAACCCTCTAAGTTCAAATCATTCAATATATGCATTTCATGAAATGGAGACTTTTCTCTTGTAAATGTAACTTTTAACTAGGAGATTGAATGCCAAAGTTTTTTACGTTTAAGTTTTGATTAAAGACCACGAATATGGAAAAACATAAAAATTAAACCAAGTAGAGATGAAGCACAGCGTCAAATCTTTGAGCAAGCATCTTACCAGAATGGTGGGTCTTTCATCAGCTTCAACTATCACATGGGGGGTAATAATGGTAGCTTGATCTTCATTGTTCTTAAACCGTAAATGAGTGGAGGTAATAGCTGCTTGACGTGGATTGTTCTTTAACCTTGCACGAGTAGTGGTAGTAGTTGCTTGATCTGCATTGCTCTTAAACCTTGCATGAGCAGTAGTAGTAGTTGCTTGATCTGCATTGTTCTTAAACCTTACACGAGTGGTAGCAGTTGCTTGATCTACATTCCTATGAAGGCTGCTAATAAGTCTTGTGCAATGGGGAGTATTAGTCGCTCGGTCTACGTTGGTATTAAGTCTTGTGCAAGGGGGGCTATTAGGTGCTTGGTCGTCGCTGGTACTAAGTCTAGTGCAAGGGGGTGTATTAGTTGCTTGGTCTTCACTGCTATTAAGTCTCGTGGGAGGGGTGATATTTTGGTCCTCGCTGCTATTAAGTCTTGTGTGAGGAGTGATATTAGTTGCTTGGCCTTCACTGCCATTAAGTCCCGTGCGAGGGGTGGCATTAGTTGCTTGGTTTTCATTGCTACTAAGTCTTGTTTGAGGGGACAAATTAGTTGCTTGGTCTTCATTGCTAATTAGTCTTGTTTGAGGGGTGATATCAGCTGCTTGATCTTCATTGCTAATAAACTTCTCTCTTCTTTCAAATCTCTCTACGAGAGTGCGTGTCCTTCCTGGTACAACTGCAACTGCAATTGCAATATGGAAATTCTAAACAAATCAAGCATCATCCAATGATAAATTCTTGAAAACTACACAGCTAAAAGGCAATGGCAAACCTCCATTGACAAATTTAACAGAGTCCGTCCCTTCGCTGCAATTTATTGATTCATCGCCTGAAAATGAAATAAAAATTAATCAATACCTGTTATGGCACAAATTTCACATTAAAAGCCATCAGGGAAGATTCCAACTAAAGAGAATGGTGAATTAATGGAATAAACAACGACATTTATTTTGTACTAAGAGCAGGGAAAAAGAGGAAAAATTTTGGAGCAGCAATCAAAGACAAGGGAAATTACCGGAAATTCCAAGCATAAATTTTATTTGAAAGACTGAAATTCACACTGCACAATTTAGGAGGGTCTTAGGGCGGGAAAAAGCTATACCTAGCTGGGGTAGCCCATGGGCCCAATTGATCCCTCAGGGGACAAAAATGAAGATCAGGTTTTTATCAAAAATAGCGAGTGATGAGGACTGAAACAATTCTAGCAAATATTATCAAGCCTAAAGAAAATATAGATAAAAAAATATCTGCATAATTATCTTGTCAAATATATTCCTGAAAATTAATACACACATACATATATATACATAAAACTCAGATATTAGATGCACACTTTATGATTGAAGATGTTGGACTGTCAAGAAATATAATCTGAAATGTGCGCTGAAAAAGGAGGTAATGAGAAGAATGCTAGTTTGTGAAGTGTGCAGTTGACTTCATTGTTTATGTCAGAGAAAAGTGATGAGGTTAACAAAACTTTTGCCAGAGCATTAAGTAAATGCAGTCAGAGACGGTTGGGCAAAACTTCTATACACAACATGAAGTTCGAGGGTGAATACTTCTCACTGAACAAACAAACCAGAAGAAAAGTAACAGGTTGGCAAACAAGGTGATTAGATGAATAGAAACAAATAAACAAAGAGAAATGACTTGTAAACAGATAAAACAGAGATAAATGAACCAAAAACATACAGTTTTCTTGATTTGAGGGTCTCTGAGGAGATAAAATCTTTTCAATCTTCTCTGTAACACTCTTGATATGAGGATCCTTTTCTTCAGAGGATTTGACAGCTCCATCTGATGATACAATCAGAGTTTGGGAATTTGGATAGCTTGCATTGTCCAATTCACTCTTCATACTGTTAAAGCTTCCAGATTCAACAGCCGTTGACAGCTTTTCAGCATCAAACTTGCTATTTGATGGCCTCCGTACATGAGCTGGTCTGAGAATCTTCTCTGTAACACTCTTGATATGAGGATCCTTTTCTTCAGAGGATTTTATAGCTTCGTCTGATGATACAGGCTTAGTTTGGGAATTTGGATACACCGGACTGTCTAATTCACTCTTCGTATAGTTAAAGCTTCCAGATTCAACAGCCGTTGACAACCTTTCAGCATCATACTTGGTACTTGATGGCCTCCGTACATGAGCCGGTCTGAGCAACATACCGGGTTTTGTCCTTGAAAAGGTGATAGATTCTCTTCCAGAAATTGAAGAATCTTTCCCAGCAGGACTCGCCAGAGGTACAATACTAGGAACAGAAAAGGATTTATCAAGTGCTTGTCCATTAGATTTTTCCAGCACTCCTATTGCAGGACTCTGCTTCTCTGCTTGCAGATCACTGATCTCCTCAGAATCAAATGGGAATACGACTTTTGGAGAGTTTAAGGACCCAACTTTCTGGGAAGCAATAGGATTTCCACCAGTGGCTTTACATGGAAGATAGAAAAGCACATTAGGAAAGACTACAGGTATAGAATGTTACAAAATAAAACTCATATCTGTCATATGTCCAGGAAATCATAGTTTTTCTTATATTTGAAAGCAGAAATTGCAACTGAGTGTATGTCTGCTACGAATTTAACACACTCCATGGTCCTGGCCACCAGCATTCCCTATCTGTCTAAAAAAACCAGAAACAGGGACAGCTTCAAGTTTTGCAAGCCCAAATTCAGTTCAGGGTTGCAAAAATGATTAGGCTTCAGCATCATTTCAGGTCAACATAAACAAAGTTCTCAGGAAGGCACAAGTATGCAGCCAAACCTACTCTCCAGGCACGCATTACACTAGCTTCTGCTCACATCAGACCAACATACAGTCTAGAGGTGTTGACGAAACCTTGACTAGTGAAGTTCAGCCAACAAATGTAAGTTTTCACTTTGAGTAAACGAAAACTCATAAAACAGGAAAGAATTTCAAAGCTGATTCACATGGATATCTGGCAGGTGTAATTTGTTGGACATGGATCCAATTTCATCAGTTATTTTCTTAGAATTAGCATATTAGGGAAGAACAGGACCAAACCAAAGGTTAAGAAAAATCAATTTCTCAAGTCATAATTTGATAAAAATAAGAATCCACTGGTTGTTGTTCCTTTGACACAGATCATGTGGAGACTTGATGCGTTTGTACAATTGATTTTTCTCAAGTCATAATTTGATAAAAATAAGAATCCACTGGTTGTTGTTCCTTTGACACAGATCATGTGGAGACTTGATGCGTTTGTACAATTGATTTTTCTCAAGTCATAATTTGATAAAAATAAGAATCCACGGTTGTTGTTCCTTTGACACGGATCATGTAGAGACTTGATGCGTTTGTACAAAAGAAACTATAGAAGAGGGAATATCAAGGACTACAATAAACAACAAAGGAAAAAGAAGAAACTTACAATCCACGTAAATGGTCTTTATCTCTTTCGTCTCACAATCTGGAGATGTTGAGTGAAAACCTGAAGTTGATCTCACACCACTTCCCACTTTTTCCGAAGAAAGACTTCCCTGGGAATTAAATTTCTTCTCTGTGCAGTCAGTTTGTTCAGGTACACCAGCTCCATATGGCTCAATATGCTGATACCAGAAAAATAAATAAATAAATGCCAACTCAACAATCTGGAGAATGAAACAATAATGCAATGAGACAAAGGAAGGAAAGGAAAGTACCGACACATCTGCTACCCAAACTCCAACACTATTTCGATACAATGAACAACCCAAAAGCTTTCCATCATTAATGCAGAGATCACCAAGTGTTGACCATCCCATATCAACAGTATCATGACAAATAACAGGCTCCCATGAATAGACCTACAGTTCATCAGTATTAAAGTCTGATGTTTATGTTCTACTTCAAGTAAAATCTTCTGATGACAATTAATGATTGAAAGAAGCCAAACCTTCAGACTATCATCAAAACCACAAAACAAAGTCCTCCCATCAGGATGAAAGGTAATCGTGCGAACTCCTGTATCCTGTGACGAACGAATGTGCTTCTTTTAAAATGAGAGATAGAGAGATCTTTTTAACCGCCAAATAGACAGAGAAGTGCAAAAGGAAGGGCAGCCAAGAAGGCTTTATGAGCTTGACCATTTTTTCCACAGAGATATCTTACAGACGAAAGGTATGGAAAACTTTTTTACTTGTAAAATGAGCATATCCTTTACTAGAAATAACAAGGTAAAAATAAGCAGCCAAAAATCTGCTTGTCTGAAGATATTTATAAGCTCGTATAATTTTGTTAACAAAATACTTATATTTCAGACTGCTTGTAAATAAGTAACCAAATATGACAGTATAACAATACTAAATTTATATCATTTCTCATGATGAAGTTTTTAGTTTAAGAACGCATAAGCTCAGATACCTCTGGTCTAGCAGATCCAATCAGTTCAAAGGTTTCCAAATCCCAGAATTTCACAGTTCTGTCAGCTGAACCTGAAAAACGATTTGCATGTTAATGTAACTTAATAGTATTGAAAGAAGAAACTGATGACAACATTCTGATGCAGGGTGTGGTAGAAGGGGCAACGAATCACAAACATTAAAAAAATTAACTATAAGGCTATCAATTTGCCATGCCTTTATTTACAAACAAGTCATCAAATCCGACTAATAGAAGGCTCAAAATTGTCTATATATTCAAATTTATTTACGGGTAAATTTAAAATGTAATATAGGTAACAACAATCAACAGGACAACAACCTATCTCAACAATTATTGTGAAACTGAATGCCCGCCCTCCCAAACAACCCACTCACATCCACTTTGGAATATATATATATATATATATACACACACAAATATATGTAAGGAAGAAGATGAAAGATTTCCAAACAAATCTGAGCAATCAGGATCACTGAAAACATGATAAATCTTGAACAAAAAAAATTGTCCACTTGGGTTAGAATTGGAAACATTAATTTGGATACCACGCATCCATGGAATCCTTGTTCATATACATACAAGGAGAACTCCGCAGAAATTCCGTACTTACCTGTGGCCAGGAGAAACTCAAGGGGGTGGAAGTCTATGGAACTAATATGCCCTTCATGGAAATTAAAATCATGCAAGAGTTTTCCAGCAGTAAGGTCCCACACCTGCTCAACAGTGACAAGGATACATTGATCAAAGAAATACAAAATAGAGTTTAATTCAAGCAAGACTGATGACAGTGCAAGCTATTAATACCTTTACAACATTATCAAATCCACCAGAAACTACCCAACGACCATCAGGAGAGAATCTGATAGTGCTAATGCCCCGAGTATGACCCTTGTATGTGTGAATACAGCCTTTCTTTCTGATATCCCAGATCTTTAAATTTGTGTCCATGGAACCAGACGCAAAGAACTCGCCAAAAGGATGAAATTCAACAGCAGTGCTATTAGATCTATGCCCAGTAAGAGTGCGAACCACTACACTTCAAGAGCAATAAGAAATGGATTACAACCAGCATATCTTACAAAAAGCATCAGTTTGCCATGCACTTTTAGAATCCCATAAAATGTCAAAACCACTAAATTGATGACCTCGTGCTTATTATTTTGCTAAGAGACCTCATCCTTATAATTTGTATTGCACACACTGGTTCAAAGTTCTGCTTCTCAGGTGTGCTATTTGATGGCTCATAGACCCAGAACAACGCAACAGGTGCTTCAAATAAAACTTAAGTTTTGACTAAACAAGAAAATAAATTGATTCATCAACTTACTCTTTGCTTCTTCCAAATCCCACAGCTTTATGGCACCAGTAGAAGCTCCGGCAAGCACTAAAACTTCCACTGAATCAAAAGCCACAGATTCAACTGGACTTGTATGACCACACAGGCTCTGGATATCAACACAAGCAAACACCCTTAATTTTTTTATACACAGCAATAATGCCACAATGGGGAATTCCAGCAAAATTATGCTTATGTAAATCATCATAAAAGCTTCAAACTTAACTAAAACCAAAAGGACGCTCTTAAATTCAATAATCCCACCCATTTAGTCGACAAACTTTATTCACTTAGGAAATGATGATAAATTAATGATGAATACAAAATCACCATTTGTCCGTTATATTATTAATTAACTACAATAAATTATACTCATTTTCAAACACACACAAAAAACAATAACCAAAACAACTAAGAAACATCACAAAATTACATCCAAAACACTTTTCAAATAAGAAAGAATCAAAACTAGCAATAATTAAAGTATGAACAGAGTAGTAAATAAGAAACTAACCATTAAAGAAGTGGGTTTTCCAATAGCCCAAAGATTTACTTTGTGATCATCTCCACCTGTGATAAAAAGCCGACAGGCTTTCTTCCCAATACTTAGACAATTCACATTGGCCGAATGTGCCACAAATTCCTCTACATTCATTTAAGTCAAGAAAATACATATACAAACGTGACATTATTTTTATTAAATTTTCAACTTATTGAACCTGAGATATCAAAGTTCCCTTTCAAATTGAGTTCAATTTTGCATCATCTGGAAACTAAGAAAATTAATTTATTTAAAAATACATATATAATAAAAGGCAAAATAACAAACACTAAAACTTCAACTTTTTTACCACCTCTTTCTCTATTTTCTCAGCTTCCAAACAGAACCAAAAAACTCATTAAAAAAAAAAAATCCCACTGCAGCTAGAAATGAACATCATATTTACTAACGCCATAACTAAATTCAACTCATAGTCAACCAAAAAAAATTGACCAAAAATTCACCACTAAATCGCCACAACAAACTAAGAAAATAACTGAGTCAAACAACAAATTCAAGCTCCGCATTCAAAAAATTTTTTAAAAATACAAAAGGATACGCAGCTTGTATCCACGCTTGGCCATTCTCCTTCCCCGTTTCCCAAAATAATATCAAATTTTGACCCGTCTTCTCTGCGGAGCTGAATTGAGCAAAAGAAACTTGAATTCAGTTTGAAGCGAGCTGGCGGTGGCGCTTTTTCGAGATTCGGGAAAGAATGCGTTTTCTTCTGCTACAACTCAGATAGAAATCCAGCTTGAAAGGTAAGAATTGGATTCTCAGATAGATTTTCAACAAATTCAGATTCAAAGTCACGAAAAGGAAGCTTTTTTATTTGTGTTTTTTTTTTTTTTTTTTTTTATTTCTCTTACAACGCGTAGTGTGTTGTTTCTGTTTGTATGGAACGAAACGTCTAAAGAAATAGTCAGAAACGACAGTAAGATTTCAGATTTCAGATTTCAGATTTCAGACCACGAGAGTACCACGGCTTTCTGTTTTGATTGAAACGCCGTCGTTTTAAAATTTAAAAAAAAAATACAAAGAATTTTATTTATTTTAATTATTATTTTTTCTTTTAATTTAGTAGAGCACGTTGGTTGGTGGTTGCAGATAATTACAAATAATGTAAATAGTAAATAATAATTAAATTAAGTTTGGAGTGTTGCTAGGTTCCCTGTGGATAATCATTGAATTCATGGAACTTGAAATGTATTGTTAATAGTGACACAGTAGACAGAGTAACCCATTGAGATTCCTTCTAACACAATCTTTTATGTTTCTTCTCCTTGTGGGTAATTAATTACTAATTGTAGATTCTCTCTATGATTAGCTTAATAAATTAAATTTTTGGTAGCCCATGTATTAGGTAATACATGCATAATATTTCGTAGAGTTTCGAAATGTTGTGAAAAGTTCTAGAGTGTTTTAGAAAAATTTGGAATGATTAAGAAACATACTTACTATTTTGAATACTTGTGACGAGTCGAAAGTTCTTACTTGTTTTTAGGTAGTTTATGATAACATTTTCCTCGCTCGACTATTTGACCCTCTAGTCAAGTTTGTATCGCTTGTATACTTTAATTCACATATTTTAATCTTATTTTCAGTAGCTTTCAACAACTTTTAAACTAGTTCTACTTTTTTATATTAACATTAATTTTATAATCATTATCCACCAATTAATTATTTAAAGATTTTGGGTAATTTTATTTTATTTTTAAAATTTAAAACTTAGGATAAAGTCATATATTTTAATTAGATTTGTTAATGATGGTATAGGTAAGTGTTATAATAGGTGGACAAATTATAGAAATATAAAGTAATAAAAAGAAAAGTCAAAAGATTAATATAGTAATATGTATAAGTATATAATATGTATTTGATAGGGTTAGGGACAAGTCATGGACCATCATGAAGACTTACTTGTATTAATAAAATCCATAACATGATTCCAAAACATGTGTGGCACTAACAATTTGTGAAATCAACCCACATCTTATGTTACTTCAAGCATATATTATATAAATTAAATTTTTATAACATTTCTTATAGTATGATCTAAAATTAAAAGATTTGCATATAATCATTATATTCAAATAATTTTATTTTAATGAATATATCGCTTAAATAGTCATTTATATTTATCTAACGTAAAGATATACCGATCCATAAATATAGTTTAAACACTTGATTAACAATAGAATATCACATGATAAATTAATAATATATGTTATATATATAAACACGTTATACAGACAGTGGTCTATATAACATAATAATTTAATGGTTCATAAATAAAATATAAAACATATAATTAACAATGTCATATTACGTGATAGTGTTGTTAAAAACATTACGTGATAATATCATTTTTTTTAACGTGAAATATATATATATATAAAAGATTATAGTGATAATTTTTGTTTTTCATGAGCAAGAGGTGGTGGAGATGGTGGGGCTCAAAGGTAAAGAAAGGCAGGCAACAAGCCGTATGGGGTGGGGTGTGGGTGGTGAATGGTGACTTGCTAAGGCTATTTTGGTGTAGGTGGGGCAATTTGGGATGATTGAAATATTGAGAAAAGAGGGAATGTTTCAACAAAAGACACGCATAACATAACAAGATGATTGTGACCACAAACTTTCCTGTTTTCTAAATCAAGACCCCCTCATCACTATAATTTTCTTTGAAGATATATGTGCAGTGAATCAAGGCAGCCGCAGCCTGAGAGAAGATAATGTTGCCACTGCTATTTTCTGCTAGGTGGATCCATCTCTGCCACGTTTTTGAGCATGTAGAAAATTGAATTTCAGGCCATCAACTGAAGTACAACCAACTCATCCATTCGCAGACAAAGAAAAAATCAACCAACTTGCTAGTACTATGTATTAAATTTGGTCACGCATGTCCAAATCACATTGAATGTTACTTGATTAGCTTCTTTCTTTCTCTTTCTCTTTCAAAAACTCAAGAAAACTTTTAAACTTGTTTAGTGAATTCAAGTTTGATATCAAACAAGGGCAGAGTCAGAATTGGAAAACTTGTTTACAAGTAAACATGAGAACATTTACAAATGTATTTAGTAGTGCTTTTATGAGAAGCACTTTGAAACAAACACTTGTAAACCAAACTATTTAAGCTGTCTATACAAACCAACAAAACTTCAGAAGTAGAGGACAAGAGTCATAAGGGAATCCAAGGAAGTAACAATTTTATATTAGCATTTTGTACTTCTATTGCCATGATTAAAGAAATACGTTGCCTCTTTCTACAACTTTCATTCATGTGGGTAACATAAATTACTCATTGTCCTTATATTAATCCTCTAATGCACACTAACTTATAAATACATAAAAGAGAAGTAGAAAAGTATTTGACTGTCAGGAAGCCATCCGACATCTCATACTTAGTATAATGGTAACCCATTGAACCCCAAGAATTTCTGTCTCCAGCTTTAAACTTTTTTCAACTTTTCATTAACAAAATTACTATTTCCTTCAGATTCTTCCCGCATTTGGAAAAATGAAAGAAACATCAGGGCAGGTGCGAGCCACCCAAATTTAAGAAAGATAACACAATTTGAGAAGAAGAAAAAGAGATTAGATTCCCTTCTTGTCTGAGTTTAACCTTAACATGTGTGTCAAAGGATCCTTTTAAAGTTAGGTAAATTTAGATTAGAAGAGGATTCAATTCCGAGAAATAGACAGTTATGGCATATAATTTAATAATAGGAGTTGCAAATGAAATTGTAGCATAACATTCAAACCATGAGTAATTACATTAGCAAGCAATATTCACATGAAAAAATAATTTAACAATTACATTGGCACCTCCACCACTAAAAAGGATACCCAAATGAGGAGATGCATAGACAAACCTGTAGGTTGTGGCTAAGTCATCTCTGAAAGTGAAAGATACTTCGGGGAATAAGCTGCTGCTTTTGCAAAAATTATCTTCTCTATGGAGTTACTGATCAGACCAAACTAAACCCTTCAGTAATTTCCTAATTTAAGTACATTTCACATTCGGTGGCATGCTTGAGATTCCATTCTAGATCATGCGTAAAAGATCCTGGACAATTTCGGACATCAGTGGTCTGAATCCTGGCTCCCACTGCAAAAAAGTCGAATCATGTTACATAAGCGAAAAACAAAAAAGAAGAATCCTTTTTTATGAATGTCATTTGAATTTCATTTAATGCTTTCTCATTTTTTAGATGAAGAATAACAGACTTGGTTGTTTCATTTTTTAGATGATACAAAGGCCCAGGGAATGTCTCTAAAGAAGTAACGCTCCAAAAATTATATTCCACAAACACATATTATGCCAAACATAACTCAAGATTGAAGAGGGATAAAAAAAAAATAGAAACCTGTACACATAGGGATATTATATCAGCAAAACGGGATAACGATTTGGCTGGATACGCTCCATTTAGAGAGGGATCAACCATCCTTGATAGTGCATCAATATCATGAAGCCGAGGAATTGCCCATCTGACCAAAGATTGTGCCCCTCGCGGCCGTGATCTAGACATGTTTTAAGTGAGAAAAACTATTTTAGCTGAGACCAAATATTTACAATAAGTGATTGATCAATCCAGATAAATTTGTAATAGAAACATCAGAAATGGACATGCAGATCAACAACAGATTGCTAACCTGTCATAGGGCTTCCGCCCTGTGAGAAGTTCCAACATTACAACTCCAAGGCTGTAGACATCACTCTGGCATGTATAACTTCCTGATTCAAATTCAGGAGCACCAGAACCGTGAACAGTGAGGAGTCCTCCTGACAACTGAGAGGATGAGCACCAATATCAGCCACAAATGGTCAATAAATATAGCAGAGTCAAGCTAGTAGTTCATATTGGAAAACTAATCTGACAATTCTCAATTATCAGTTTGTTCTTTGCTTTGCAATAAAGCAGGAACATTTACGACTCAGTTAAAAATAAATTTTCCAGATTTTTTCACAGGTTTAGTTGCACTCCATCACTTAAGAGCAAACTTTATGCAACAGGATCTCAAAATCTAATTAGAATTTTTAATCATCAGTAACTGATAATGTTTATGGAACTTCAAACCAGCAGGATCTCAATATACTACTTACAAAGTTCCTCACTTACAGAATCAGACGATAGTAGAGGAGCCAAACCACAGTCTGATACACGCACTGCAAGCTTCTCATCAAGAAGAATATTGGAAGACTTGAAATTTCGATGCACAACAGGCGGCTGACAGCCCTCGTGCAGATACCTTTATCACAACAGAAACAAATTTCAGTTTCTAAATGATTACTGACAGAAAGATGGAAGCAACAAAGTCACTCCCCAGCACAAGCAAGCAACAAAGATAATCCAGCTCCATTTCTTAACCAAGGGGTTCTTTTATATTGGTAGCTTGACTTACTGCAGGGCTCTGGCAGCTCCAAGTGCCACCCGGATGCGCATATTCCACGAGAACTTTTTATGCGACTCTTCGTCCACATGCAGTAGATCATGTAGTGTCCCATTTCCACAGTAATCATATACAAGCAGACGTTGTCCATGCTCATAACAGTAACCGAAGAGCTCAACAATGTTAGCATGTCGAAGTTTTGAAATCCTGGACACTATTTCAAGAAATTCCTCATCACTCTGCTGCAGGGAAGCTGTATTGCCCAGTTTCTTGACCGCAAGTAGCTAAAAAAACAGGAAGTAAATATCAGATGTCAGGATCTGAACAATCACATACACTACATAATTTCGAAGCTGACCATTAGATAGAGTATGAACCATGTCAAGCATACAAGGTACACAAGTCCAGACTGAATTTTTCAAACAAGCTAGAAAGGTGGTCAAACAACATCCAAGAATTCAGTGGACTTATATCAACTAAACAGCCAAATGGTATTCCAAGAAATTAGTTTCATAGTGGATGAAAAGAATTCATACCTTTCCATCTGGAAGCTCAGCCCTATAAACACTGCCAAGCAGTCCTTCTCCAATAAACTTTTCTTCAGAGAAGCTATTGGTATACTGCTGAAGTGATGCAATTGTAAAAACACTTACAGAAGAGGAGCTCAGATTCACAGATAAATGGCTCCTTGTTGTCTCTTGTGCCGGTGCAAGAGGTTTTACAGTGACCTTTTCAGCAAGCGGAAATGGCAAAGGAGGTGGTGGCAGCTGCAGCAACAGAAAATTTTTGTCAGTGGCTATAATTTCTCTGTCATGATTTGTCTAATCTCTTAACTTGCAGCAATTCTCTTCACATCTATCACCTGTTCATCTTGTGGCTTTGGACTTGTTTCCATTCTTCTACTGTCCACTCCATGTCCATCTTGCGATTTCACCACCGGCTCTTTGGAGGCTGCTTAGAATGGCACTTATAAGCTAAAAAAATATGAAATATAAACAGAGGTCAAACAGACAACAATAAAATAAGTACCTTTCTCCATTTGCTCACTTGGTTGTAATGAAGATTTGCTGTAGTTAGTCTTCTCCCCAGTAGCCATATAGGCACCCACATTATCCCTCTCAGCATCTCGATTCATTTGCCTACCTTTGCAGAATCTCCATATTACAAGACAGAACCCTGATGCACAAAGTATTGCAGCCACTGTGATGGCGATCCAAACTACCCTCTTCGTTGTCCAAAATTTCCTTGCATTTGCAGGCTTTGTTGTTACAAAGGCAGAAGGTCCATCTGCCTGATTCCTAGGTGCTTGAGAAGATGGTGCCCAAGCTATAGATGGAGGTAGCGCAGTCGGTGGTAGCGCAGTCGGTGGTGATGGAATAATAGTTGTATTAAATGGATTTCCTTCTCTTCTGCATAGCAAATACTACAATCACCAAAGAAACAAGAGAGTACAAAAGGCAATAAACCTAAAAAGATTAACAAAAATAAATATAAAAAAATTGTGGATCACAGGCATGAAAAAGATTTGTTCAACATCAATATACAGACGCCATTAACAATCCCCATCATAGAACTAAAGATCACAAATTCCAATCGTCTATTATATCTCTTAGATTTAAGAAATGGGAGCATCTGGTCTCTTATTACATTTCAATCAAGAGTAACTGTTTCTATTAGATCCAATCAATAATTTATGGATTAGGTTTTGGGAAACTGGGAACCTCAAGTCCTATTATCTAAATAGAAAAGAACGCATCTGTGGCTGCTTTATGCGGCAGTAATTTGGTATAATGTTCCTGCTCTGAGCTACTCTATTTTTTTTTTCTTATGCGCCAATTACAAAACTTTGATGTTTGTTTACACATATCATTGATTCTAACAATACTTCTAAGAGAGAAGCCAACCGGGAAAAATAAATGGCATAAGATTGCATAATCTTAAAAATGAGGTTCATAAATAAGAAATAAAGCTTTATAATTCTACATATGTGCATAGACTGTAGCAAAAAAGATAACAGAAGAAAATAAATTTAATTTTTTTTTTAAGGATTTACCTGAAATTTGGAATAGTCAGCAACTTCTCAGGTATAGGCCCAGAGAATGAATTGTTCTCAATATTCCTATGTAGGAAGCAGGAGACAAATAGTGAGCTAAGGCCAACCAAAATTCCTAATTCCAATTACCTAAAAGAACTATAACTGGATTTTCAGGAATAAAATTGCTAAAACAGAAACAACAAATAAAGTTACTGAGAAGGATAGAAGGGTACAAATCAGTTAAGTGAAGATCCTGTAGAACATTGAGCGTTCCAGTAAGCTTATTGTTCTGCAGGTGCCTAACAGTTCAGAAAAAGTATATATTTATATACTCATGAATAAATTAATGATAACATGAATTCTTCACTAAGGTTATATTACTGACAAGGTGTTGAGAGATGACAAAATCCCCATCGAGGGAGGCAGTTGACCAGTCAAATTGTTGGCTGATAGATCCCTGCACAATAATATAAGATCACAACCAAGAACCTAAACAGTTGAATGCAAGGAAAAAGGTATAATTTTACAGAAAATGCCTACAAATCTATCAAACCCGTTAGTTGTTGGAAGCCATCAGGTATTCCTCCAGTCAAAAGGTTATTGTTTAAGTGAAGATAAATATACATATAGAAATACATTATGACAAAAAGATTACAACTTTACAGTACAACAGCAAGATAATAAAGTTTGATTTAGACTTACAAGTCTAACAATTGTGTTAACAAGGAGAATGAATCAGGTATGCTCCCAATGAACTCATTACCTGAAAGAGAACTAATACAGAAAAATGAAAGCACACGATCCATTCAAAGATATGAGCGTGAGGAATAAACTATGAGTACAAGAACGACAGAGGATGAGACATACAAGTTCCTTATGGTATGTGGCAAGTTGGACGGAATACTCCCTCCAATGTGATTGATGCTCAAATCTCTGCTTCACAAAAATAGTACAGAAAGCACATAAGCCTTCTACATAGAGAAAATAAAATCTTTCATGCATGAATGCAAGTAATACATGATGGTGTGCCACTGAAACTACGTACTGTCATTTCAATCTGCACTCACATGAGACTCATCTAGATAGATTTTAGAACTTTCACACATGAAATAAATTACTAAAGATATCATGTGACTGAAGCTACTTGCTCCATTCTCAAGTCTTCTCTCGCATGAGACATGCAAATGTGGACATCATTCGTTCAATCAGCAAAGTATTCTGTCACCAGAGCGATGGAAAGTTCATACTTCATACCAGCCCCCAAGTATATATTACATAAAGGTGTTTTCTAAGTTGATGTTGTAACATTAATCAAGGAAGATAACTAATCACTTATTCGGGTTATAAATTCAAAAGATTGAGTACGCCGGCAGTAAATAAAATAAACCTCGCTCATTTGATTTTGACATGAACATGATCTATAAATTTACTGAAGTGCTACTTACATATTTATTATAGATTCCAAGTCTCCCAAGGTATCAGGCAAAACTCCCCCTAAATTCATGCCGCTGAGTCTTCTGCAAATCCAACAAAAATATCTCATAAAATCATCTTATTAAAGATGTAGAAATACTAATCAACATATAAAAATCAACATACATTTCCGTTACATTTGAGAAGACACAAATTACTCCTTGCCATGAATCTCCACACGGGTCTCCTCCAGAAGAAAGCCATTTCCCAAGAGGTGGAAAGTCCAGAGAAATATACAAGTTATTTATTGCCAGAACTGAGGAACCGAACCAAACAAAATTCAATACTCAGATTTTAACAAGCAAAGATGGTTAAAATTAGTTGAAATGGTAAGACCGTAATAAGTATCTGAAAATAAAATAATAAAATCAAAACCTCCAACTATTACTCTGAGTTTGGCAGTAATGGAGCAAATAAAATGAAGAATGCATAAGAAAGGAACCAACATTTCCCTCATTTTCTTACTCTTTCCTGAGAAATTAATAAACCCACATCAAAAAAGTAAAAAAGGAGAAGAAGAAGAGCCTACCGTCGCGAGGGTCAGTTGAACCAGCACAAAAAGGCGCCGTCAGAACAGCCACCACCAGCGCCAACCGAAAACACATCCCATGATTCACGTACCCCATAATCGCTCAACTCAACAAAAACCAGTTCGAAAACAACTCAAAGGTAAAAACAACAAAGCTCCAACTTTTGTTCTCTTCCTTTCCCGTGAGTTTACCTAGAAAGCAAAACAAACACACAGCAGCTCCAAGCTATAGCACACCAGTGAAGCAGAGAACAGTACAAGAACTGAATTGAAAAATGGTTTTTTTTTTTTCTTTATAACAAGTAAATAAAAGTAGAGTTGCCAGGATGTGAACTGTGAAGCGCCTTAACCGGCGAGATTTGAGAGAATTTTGATTTAAGATTTTGTAAAATGATACTGTACAACACTTGCAACAGCCCAAGTGCAAAAGTGATTTGGATTTGAGATTTTGTGACATGAAAAATCTGACAACACAATTGTAACGAGTTTCTGTCCGAATACCTAAAAAGCATCAACCAGCCAACGGCACTTGAAAGTTGGTCCAGGTTTCAGTACGAAAGTGAACACAAATGACAAAACGTTTGCTTCAAACAAATTTTAAATATATGCAACGTTAATGTTGACTATAAATTAAAAATAGTTTTAAATTCAAGATGGTTGAATTGAAAGAAGCATACATTTTTGAAGTGTTCGTTGGCAACATCATTTTCTTAAATTGACAGTTCATTTAATTTGTAAGATGTCTTTACAAAATGAGACTTAACAATGACTAAACACCAATCTGCCATTAAATTGAGCATCAAGAAAGCTCAATTTCTCCAATATATAGAAATATTAGATTGATAATGCAAGATAAAGAAAAACAACTCCTTCTCCTCTTTAATTACTTGGAAAATTTAACAATGATTTTATGGGAAGTTGCTTATCATTCAATACTATATATAATAAAGTCTTAGGTAGGACAATATGAGAAAATTATGAATTGACGGTAAAAAAATTCAAAGAAAATCCTATTGTCTAATTAATTTTTTATTTATAATTGACCTATAATTTTTTTATTAGTAATTGAATGGTCCTTTCATATCTTATAATAGCATAAATTGTCTTACTTAAAATTCTATTTTATTTTATATATACACTAATTAAGCTACTTTTAGTAGTTGTATTATGGTTGGTTGCACGATAATTTTTGGAGAAATTTGCAGGGCTAATTTTTTCCACTTAGCTACTCATTGTTTTTGTCAATTTAGTGAATACTAGCCATTGTGTTAATGTCACGCTTCAAGATATCAATTATTAGACCTAAACTAAACTAGCTTTGCGGCTAAAAAGTGCTATTACCAGCCTGAGAACTGCAGTTGTAGTAGCCTAGCCCTCTCCATCTTAAGTGGATACAAAGCCCAAGAACATTTCAATTTGATTATCGGCCTATAAAATACAAGACTATCGATAATGGGTTTAAATGGGTTTGCTTGTACATTTCCCATTTCTGGTCGGCTTCTGTGTTTTATGAAGCCATTTCAATTTGTTCAAATGGGTTTGCTTGTACATTTCCCATTTCTGCTCGGCTTCTGCATTTCATGAAGCCATTTCAATTTGTTCAAATGGGTTTGCTTGTACATTACCCATTTCTCCTCGGCTTCTGCATTTCATGAAGGTCTACATTCTTTATACTCATCCTCCACAAGCTGTGCGAGTATAACTTAGTTTAACTTTTTTTATTTCTTTAGAGGTCAAACTTTGCTGTCTCTTTTGTTTTGAACATTGACATAAAATACTAAATGGCACTTGGGTAACCTAACAACCGATATAATAAGCATCAAACAATCACCCAAACACCCACTTTAACACGACACAAGCTTTTGTCACCATCGCTTTGGGAAGCAATAAAGGACTTGCATTGCATGTATCGGTGGATTAATCCGTGGCTTAAATCGAGGAAAAATAGTAGTGTTTAACCAAAAAGCAAAAGAAGAAGAGATTGATGATCAAATACACATCTTTTAGCCTTTTACAATCTACGATATGGGTTTATTCTATTATTGATACAGATTAGAGAGGGCCACAGTCTTCTCCTTCTTCGCAATCAGCTTCTTAAATTCCCTGAACACATCATTGTCTGTATTTATTGTCCCACTTCTTCACTCTATCATTATTGATACGAATTTGGCTCTTTGTCATTCTTGATGCCATTTTTCTCACCAACTTGTCACTGATTGACCGCATCGCCTATTTTAGAGAGACACTAAATTAAAAGAAACATAATTTTTATTTACTATCATTAATTTCTCATTTTATAGCTACATTTTTGTTTGTACTCTTACACTGAGTCTTTAGATATAACTAATATTATAATATATTTTTTATACCGTTAGTATTGCATGATATTCGTTACTTGTTAAAATTATATCGCGTGTATTTTTTATATAAAATTTTTTATCATTTTTTTATTTTATAAATAATATAGTATATATTATTTAATAGAATTTTAATTATTATTTTATTTTATTTTATTTTTATGGTCCGACTTTTATCTTTTATCATTGAAAGGTAATTATAAAATTTTAAATAACGAAATCACTTTATTTTTTTACATAAATTTTCGTATATTTAAATGTTAAATAAATTTACGATAAATTACGTAATTGAACGGACGAGAATATTATATTTTATATAAAATACAATTTAAATTAATTTTAAAATTGTAAAGCTAGTAGACAACAATACTTAATATACTAATCATTTGAGTCGATGATAATCCTCAAATCTCGCAACACTTCTCGTAATTAATCCATTTCAATTACAAGAAGTGCTTGTATTTTAATCAAAGATCATTAAATTGTGTATTATAGAGTAGTATGAGGCCGAGGTCGCAGGCCGTAGGTCAAATCAAAGAGTCAGTTCAGCTATTTTTATACTAAAAGTTAATTGTGAACCGTTGGATCATCCAGTACCCACCACACACACGTGTTTCATCTTTATGAAGCACATACTCTCACATGTAACGCTAAAGAAGAACATGCAATGAAAAAGAAAAGTCTAATGTTGAGAGCTAATCTGTTCATATAAAATTGCATTTAATGTTAGGATAATAACATTTGTATTCCTAAATTTTAAAAACATTACATGTAAGGACATAATTTATATTTTTTACATGGGATTAATAATATATTACTCTCCTTATAATTTTATTTATATTAAATGAGTTTATATCCCTGTTAAAATTTTTAAATGACCAAATTATCTTAGTAATAGTGAATTTTGACCATTCTAATGTAAAAAAAAAAATGTAACTTAACACTAAGAATATGTTAATTATTTTAATAAAAAAATTATATTTTACTTTCATTTTTTTTAACAACAAATAAAAAGGTAATTTTATATTTTCTAATTAAAATTTAATTTTATTATTATATTCAAATGAAGTATTTATAATTTTTACATAAAACTCTACCAACATATTATTTTAACAAATATTATAAGTAGTGATGATAGCGGACCGAGTTTGGAATGTATATTAAACTCGTATTAAATTCGCAGTGGGTTTGACATTTTATTAACAAATTCACTTAAAATGGTACTTAATATTTATCAAACTCACGTAGATATTCACGAATTTTTAGCGATTTTTTTTTGTATTTTCAACTATACTTGTACGATTATTAAATATTAAAATTATAAATTATGTAATTAAAATTATAAAATTTCAGCATTAATTCAAAATAAAATACAACAGTTATATAAAATATCAAATACATTCAATATAAATATAAAATTGATTACAACAGTTTTATAAAAAAATATATAATTATTTTACAAATCATACATGAAATATCATAAATCAAAAATAAAAATTTACAAACTCGTAAATTTAAAATAATAGCTACTAAGTTTGCATTTTTATTTTACTCAATTGTAATTATCATTTACTCAATATGATTCTTAAAAATGTTAAATAATAATATATATGTATTTTGACAAATGTGGATTAATTTAACTCTGGTGTAGTGCATGGAACATATATATGCATATTAAATCAATGTATTTTTATGTTTTAGGTCAATATTTGACACCAACTTTACTACACATGTTCCCATATAAAAATTATTATTTTAGAGTGTTTCATGCGCTACAAAAATAATGTTATTTTGTATTTTTTTTAACATCAAAACTATATCATTTTGTACTTAAAAAAAAAATAAATATTTACAAGTACTCGTTGTGGATATTAGCGGATATTTATTAATACTTGTATTTGTCTCAAATTAGCTACTAATTTTAATTTTTTTTTAAATTCATCCCAATTTCGCTAAAAAAATATACTAAATATGTTCTATAACAATCAAATAGTAATAAATTTACGAATAAAATCGTTATTCTTAATCATGGGAGTTATCCATTAATTACCCTTTCCTTTTCATATAAGTCATCTTGCCAAATTTTATAATAAATAATTTGTTAATTATCCAACGATTTCATTATTATGCTTTTAATTTTTTTAAACTAAGATTTCATTTATTATTTGAAGAATGGCGGCTTTTATGATTTAGGTGTAATAGAATAAAGGCACTAGAAGTTTAATATTAATTAAAAGTAGGTGGTTCATAATTAAAGTTAATATTATTAAATATATACATATTTTTTAATTTTAAAATATAATAAAAAACACCAAAATCTCGAATGAAACCTAAGTAAACATTCGAGTAGATTTTAAGAATATAATAATTAAATTAATAATTTTATGATAATAACATGAATATAAACTCTTATACAATTTATTTTTATACAAATTGAAGTAATTAGATTATATTATTGTTATATATTTCACATAATTTATTGTTCTTTTACTCTTATGAAAATATCAAATATGTAATATTATTACATTAATTTATATGAATGAGTTTATGTATGTGTAGTTTTATTGACTTAGTAGAAGGATTTGTATAAAAAAATATAAATTATACTTTATTATTTGTAATATTATGAAACTTTAGGGACCTGAATGTTGTTAGCCCATTAATTAATATAATAATAATGAATATTTATTTGATTCATACATCAACCTTCCTCTTGTCTGTTTTAGTAACAGTTCAAGATCTTACATTAAATTCATTTCATTGACTACATACATGTTTTATCTCTTCTCTTCTCTCTCTTCCACTTAACGACTCTGGTTCTTGCCTTGTTCCACTCCCATCCCTCTCTTCCTCTTTATCTCCACCTACCTTCTCCTATTCTCCGTCAACTACGGCGTTTCCGGCGATGGTTATAACTTATAACTTAGCAATGCCATTTTTATCTTGAATTACTAGTCGAAATAACAGATGGGTTGTTGTATCAGCACTAACAAAGAAGCTCAACCTTCTTCAATTTCGAAGAAGGACCTGGGATCTGATGAGGTTTCTAAGTTGAAAGGTTTTAGCCACGAGAGCAGAGGGCCGCCGCCGTCTGTGGAAGAAGAAACAGTGAAGGAAGTTCTGTCTGAAACTCCGAAACCGAAACCACAAGAAGCAGAAGAAGAAGAAGGAGAAGAAGAAGAAGAAGAAATCAAGAATACCCACAAGCTTGAAGTCTTTGCCAAGATCCAGGAAAATCTCCGTTACGAAAAGAATGTAGACAGGAAGCAACAGTTGAACGGTAATGAAGAAATCACGTTGGAAGAGTCGGAAATCACGTTGGAAGTATCGGAGATTTGCAGCTTGAGCGTGAGTGAGAGCGTGTCGACAATGACCAACATCACTGATAAAAGAGACAACGAAGAAGAGCAGGAAGTGAAGCAACAGAGAGTGAGCAGATCTCCTGGAAAGTTGCAGCCGAGAAACGGGATGAAAAGAGACCGAGTTGTGAACCAATCTCCGACCCGGAGATCCGACCAATCACCCGCTAGAAGAATTAACAATGGGTCAGCGAGGTTTGTGCAGAGTGGCAGAGAAGAAGCGGGTCAGACAATGGGGAGACGCGGGTCAATTACCAACCCGGGGAGAAGAGACCCGGGTGAAGGCTCCGGAAGAAGGTCAAGGTCGCCAGCTACTACAAGATCATCACCAACTTCTGCAATGGGTCGGAGCCCATCTGTAAGAAGGGCAAATCGGTCACCGGGTCGGGTCAAAACCGATCCAATCGAGAATAGTAATTGCAGCAATAATAACAGCACGAAAGTGAATGGACGTAACACAGAGGGCAAGCGGCAAAGCAATAATGATATCAATTGTAGTACAAATGAGTCACTTGAAAACCCACTTGTATCCCTGGAATGTTTCATCTTTCTGTAAAGGAAATACTGCTTCCAGGGCAAGAAATCAGAAGAATCACTTCTGTCTACAGGGCTTCTGTGATAATCTTTTGTAGTTTTTCATATTTTAAGTGAATATTCATTTCTTAAGTCAAGAGTCAATATCATGGACTTGTTTCTTTACTTGCATACGTAAACAAATAAAATGATTCTCTGCAAAGTGGGTGACTTATGGTACTAGAAAAAAGATTGCATTTTGTAAAGACCGAAATCAGAGAATCTGGTTCTAAAATTAGCAGGATTTTGCAGGCAGCAACAATCTTTATTTGCAGAGCTTTAGTGTGAAACTAAAGAGGGAGCATGGAAATTTTCAGAATTTGAATGAAGAAAAGTTGAATTTTCATGAAAAGGGTAACAGAAAGAGGTCATGATTTTTATATTTAATGTTGGTATTTGGTAAAGTCTCGTGACATTCTTATTTCTTTATAGCTGGCTTCCATGATCCAAATAAATAACTTCTTAGACCTAATTGATACAAATTTATAAATTATGTCCTTACTCAAAAACTTATGAAACTTTAGGGATCAGATACGTTATTACCTCTTTTTTTATGGCACAGGCATTGGATACTGCTACCACTGTTGAAATTTGGAATGAGATGGAGGGAAATTCATTTAATAGCCGTTAGGGATTAAGGACAAGACAATATACTAGTGGTCCTAATTTTAATAGTTACTTGTTATAGAAAAGCAAATGGGCGAAGTATCGGTTATTTTGGACTCTTCTTTTTGGTCGTCCCTTTCATTTTTCTAATGTGGTCAGGTTTTTATTCCATGCACAAAGAAAGGAATGTCTCGATGTTTGAAGGTCAAAATTTGAGGTCAATATGTTGATAAGTCTATGCAACTTTGCTCATTTTTATTTAGCTAGTGTTTCATATGAATTCAGTGAAAGTGTAACTCTCATGTAAGTGGGTGCATCTAGATTTATTCTTAAGACAATTCACATGGCGTGTAGCCCAACATGTGCAGGCACGTCAAGGCTCATCTTATGTATTTGCATACCTGAAAATACTGTTAAAACATAGTATTAACTTGTGTGCAGGGTCTACATGTAGAATATCGACAGGGATTTTCTCAAGTGAATCAATAGATTTTGTTTTTTATATTGCAATTTTCCTTCACCGTGCAACAACTGCTCTTTAACTCAGACAACAATTACATTCCTCGCCCTTTTTTTTTAACAGGTAGAGTGATCCATTTTTTGATGGGTAATGCAAATCATCTTCTAATGATCAGCAGCACAATTGGAAAAAAAAATTGAACATGTAGATGGAGGAAATATATAGCTAGCTAAGGTGAATGTGGGTAGAAACTTGGTCTGTTTACACTAATTGTGTTCAGACATGCAAAGGTCAGCTGCCTACCCATCAAGAAACTGATACTATATACGTAACATAAATAGCGCGAGGCAAAAATGATTGAAAAAAGGAACTTGCTTGTGCCATTGCAAGTAATTTCCTGAATTTGGCTGGATGTAGCATATGATAGTTTTTCAAGTCACGTCTTCTTGTATTGAGCTTGAGCTTGAGCCTGAGCTTGAATTGGAGTTAGTGGTGGGGTTTGAAGATGGTTTGTGCTGATGATGTGGCAATGAAATTCGTTCAGTCTGACAAGGTACCGGGGCTGGGTACGCTATGAAGGTAGGGATATTATCTCCGGGCATCAGTACAGAAACACCATTGGCATATATGGTCATCTGCACAAATGAATAAAAATAGACAATTTGAGATGATAAACTTTTAGTTCCAAATTAAAAGCAACTGTCGAAATACATAACATGAAGTCAAGACTCATAATGTGTCAGCCAAAGGCAAATATTTGATGAAGAGTTTAGGACAAAAACACTGGGAAACACGCATCATGTCTGTTTAATTGTATTGGTGGAATTCATACTAGCAATCACATACAAAAATGATATGAAGTTTATCAAAACAATCAAAATAGATACGAAAAGAACTTTGCTGAATAGTAAGCAAAAAATATTACTGCAGCAATCAACAGGTGAATTAGAAGGAGAGCAGCAAAAATTGGGAAAAATGAGTCAATTTCAACCAAGTTATAGTCAGAACACATGACTAATTTTAGAATAACAGTGGCGCAGTTTGGTCAATGGGATGACTCCAAAATGATTCAGATGTGAGCTCCCGTTGCATGTTGTAAGCCAAAGATGAAAAACAAGCAGACAAGTGAACAGAATCCTTAAAAAAGTGCAGACACTTTCAACAATGTGCGCATGGTATTGTTGATATCATAGCAAGCAACAAACATTCTTTAGAAAAGCATCATATCTAGAGGAAGGAAGAGAAGTGGAAAGAATTCTGCAAAATGTTGATAAAATCCAAGGACATGGAGATGTTCATTGATTCATTGTCTTTCTCTTCTTTCCATTTTTGCTTGGTGAGAATGCAGGAAAAAACTACAACTCTCTTGAACTCTCAATTGGTTGTAGGCCCGGGTATACTAGTCCTTGCAATTATTAAAGTACTCCACCTTTTAAGTTTTCAAGGTCTCAAAAGAGCTTCATAACATGGTAATAACTTTGGCAAATAACCGCATAAATTTTGTTCAATTAGCACTAATTTTTGTGCTTGCTATTGAGTTTTCAAATTGTCATCTAGCCTATGAGCTATTACAGATCACATCAACTGATTTTGTTAATTGACATGGTGGAACCAATCTCTTTGATGAAGAATGGTCCACAAATGAGATAAATTATAAACTTCTACCACCAGAACAAAATACGGTCTCCCAACCAATAATCCAGAAAAACTTATAGGGACCATCTGTCTGAATTGAGAGAGCATTTAACATGGGTCCTTAAGCACTATATCACATTTAAGTGTGGTGAGTGAAGTGATTTAGACCCATCAGCAGATGGCTTAAAAGCTGACAATCAATGTGATCACATCATACAGAATTATCTGAACATGAAATTTCTCTAAAGCATTCTGCTACCATAATTTATAGTTAAGGAAATGACTAATTAGAATTAGATCAATCCAAAAAATTAATAAAAATTCCTTGTACTCTTAAGACCCTGCAGTAAAGTTAGGTCTTGTATTAAAGATTAAGCTTTGTTTACTAGGTGGGACATGTTGTTTCTTAAAAGGTATGGCACATGGTAGACCGCAGATGTCTAGCATCATGAAAGACCCGTCATAGGATACTCGAAAACAAATTAAACAGAATTTATATAGTTTATCTCCCATTCACTACATCACATAAGCACATAATCACAGATTCACAGAAACAACTTTCTATAATCCATAGGTTTCTTTACCCAAAGATGCTAGTTAGATGCACAGTTAATTTAGAAAATAAGCCGACAAACTTTCTTACAAAGAGAACTTGTCTCTGGCCCCGGGCATTGGGCATGCGAACGCAGCATAGTCAATAGATGAGACTGATGGCTACAAGGTAAAAGTGGCGGGTCTAAACAACAAGAAGTACAACTAGTCCTAAGACTCGTTGGTTTGACACCAACCATTCAACAGACAACTACTAGGGTAGGCCACTGCCTAATAATCATAACTCAAAACTGCATAGAAATAACTTAAACGGTCAAAATCTAAAATGCAAATGCAGCTGAGAAATAACTTAAATGGTCAAACTCTAAATGCAAATGCTGCTGAGAAATAACATACATCAAGTTACCAAAATGATTCTTAGGAAACGTTAGCTTTTGACATTGGATTAAACTCAGATCACCGAACAAAGGATTTACTTTTTTAAGGGAACCCAAAAAAAAAAAAAAACAAAATGAGCTACTTCCTATAAGCACAATTGAAAAAGAAAAACTTGAATTCTGCTGCATTGAAGAGGAAAAAACGAAGAGTTATGGTGGGATGGTCAGGATGAATCTTGTATAACCGTCTACAAATTGTCTATGTGAGAAATTTCTGTTTGCAAATGGCAATTTAGGTGATCAGAAACGGCGTTAAACTTGACGAAACAGGGAAATCTCAAAATATTCAGAACAAGCTGGGAATTGTTGAATCGTGATACCAGAAAATTACAGATGACAACCAAAAATAAGGTGCATATCCAATTACATAAGATGCTTGATGAATGTCCATGATCCAATGACCATTACTACAATTTAATGCCAAAACTAATCAACTTCAATCTTAAAACCCCTGAAACAAATAGAATCAACAATAACAAGTATAAATAAATGTTAATTGACAGCAAAAAAAAAAAAAAAAACTAATAATTATAAAAGAAAACATAAGGCGCCATAACTTTATGTCAGAAAAACAATCATCAATGTATGCAAAAATCAAAATAACCAAACTGTCAAAACTAACAAAGAAAGGAACAACATTTCCCTCACAGAATGAAAGGAAAGGATCCCATCAACATTTCACATTTGCTAAATACACAAATTTGAACACAACCCAGAAACAAAAAAACAGAGATGGACCAATATGAAATAAATGTAAAGGATTCGTGACTCACTTTGGGAGAGGGATAGCCAAGCTTTGGATTGAAACCCAACTGGGATTCCAGATCACCATGACTGCGATTACTAGTTGGCGAAGTGGGTCTAAGAAATCTCTCAAAGATGGCCATGGCCAAGAACATAGAGATGAGAATAGCAGTAGCAACAAAACCAAATGACACAGCGTTGACAGAATTGTCATAGTGTTTCCAGTTATCTGCACTTTGCACGTTGTTCAATGGTGAACCTATTGGCGGCCATGCAGAAACAGAATAATAGCTATTATCTACTCCTCCTCCTCTCATTTTTCTAGCACAAGTTTACTCTCATTACGCGTGCTTTCTTTTCTTATTCGTTCATGGCAGGTGCAACGACAAAGATAAACAGAAAAAGAGAGCAGAATAAAGAGGTTCGGTTGTGTTGTTGATGTTGTTGCTGTTGAAGTTATGGCGATACTTAAAGGCTTTTACACTAGGATCAAGGCTTGTATGAGTGTACTTCAAACCGATTTATTCTGAGGACTTGGCAAAAGAGAAACTCGGAGAGATCAAGTGAGAGAAATGTAGGGTAGCTAGCTTTACAGGGAGGTAACCCCGGCGGGTTAAAAAACAAGAGAACTTTGGAATTTGGAGATTTTTTTTTTTTCTATTTTAACTCTTGTTAGTTTTGTCTTTTTCCTTCTAGAAATTGGAAAAATAGTTCATTGGGTTTTGGGTAATTGAAAACTTTAAATTGACCTCACTAATTTGTATACTAAATGTAAGAAATGGAGATTTGGTCTCTTCTTGGGGGTTTAAAGTAAACTTGTACAAATTTCCCTACAAATCACATCTTAGTAAAAGTTTAGTTGTTTCTAAGGTGGGTTGATACTAGAATTAGTATTTTAATTTAAGATGTTTACAATTATGATCATGCCCTAAATCCACAATACATTTTATATAAACATTATATATTTTGTATATTGAGGTGAATATATAAAAATTCGATAAATACATTTCGTCTTATTTAATATAAAATTTTTAGCTGTTCGATAATAATGTCAATTGAAAATCATGATTTGAATTTCGATTCATTCTATATTATTTTTAATTATTTAAATTTATATAAATTTACATGTAACATATAATTGGTTAATCGGGATGAAAAATGCATCATGTTTTGTGTTTGTTTTGTAATGGCAAAGTCTTAAGATGAAAGGGGCGAAATGGTATGGTAAAAATGTTGTTCAATTATTCAAAGCTTTTCTACCCAAATAATTTGAAAACCTTTATACCACTTTTGAAGACAAATTCACAATCATGCATATAACACACACATCAATTTTTATTTTTTATTTTTATATATCTTTAAGCAAACCCTCTTCCTTTAATTGATAAAAAAAAGAACACACAACATGCATATTAAAGATGTAAGCTCTTTATCCAGTAGTACAACCATTCAACAATCCATGCCCAAAAATTAAAAAAAATAAAAAATAAAAAAATAAAAAAGAGAAAAATAATTGAAATTTCCTTTCACATCAACATCAAATCAATTAATGAATAAAGAAAATTTAAATTTTATAAAATTAAAAATTAAAAAATAAAATAAAATTTGTTGTGGTCCGGGCCATGCCAGCTTTAAAATTTTGCTTTTGTTTCAGCTGTTGGGACAGATGGACCGGACCGGACCGACTTCTCATTTGTAATTTTCTTACAAAGGGTATTTGCGGAATTACAAACTGAAGGGTATTTACGACATTGTAAAAGGACATATGGATAAATTTCTAAGCTTCTTACAGAGCAAAGTCAGAGTTGCAGTTAAGAACAGACTCTGTATTGCTCTTTAAAAAATATCTCGAAAAGAGAAATACAGAGTGTGGTCCCCACTTCCCAGGGGGCGCCTACAATGTACGACAAATGTCATGATTACGTGTCGTCCAGCAAAGCAATTCAGTGGTCCTACGTGGCGTACACATCATTAGTACACGGACACTTCTCATTGAATGTTCTTTTCACTCGTCAACGCAAATGAGTGCACATTTTATTATTATATGAAATTACGAATTTAGTCACATTCGATAAAACATTAATGAAACACAGTGAGCAAGAGCTACTCCAGTTGATCAACCCCCACATGCGCCATGTCGGGATATGCGACCATGTTTCCCCAACCACTCGAATCCCACGGTCCCCAACCCTATGGCTTACTTCCACGTGTCATTTTCACCTCATTTCTTATCGTCCTGACACGTGGCTTTAGTTGGAACGGTCCAAATTTCTCAACATTAAAAGCAAAAATTAGCTAAAGCTTTCACTCTCTTCCCCGTAACAAACCCCAACATATCAGTGCCCTTTGTCGGCTTTCCTAGCTTTATACCAAACACACCGACATCTAAGTCTCGAGATTGTCTCCGAACAACGGCCAAGATCAACTCCTAAGCCCCATTGAATCACAGCCGTTGATGTTTTCTTCTAACTGTTGATTAGTCAAAGTCAAATGGGAAGGATTGATTTAACAGAAGGAACCCCTCACGCGTGCGTATACAAGCACACGTGCGATTGCTTGTTCGGGTGAAGAAAGTCAGGAATTGATTAATGACTAGGTCTTGTGTCATCTGTGTCAGGAGCTGGTGGGGTCAGAGTCACAGAGTGGTGCATGGTGGCTCGTGCCCGGCTGAGCTCATGGTTCACGTGAAATGATCTTTTTACTTGCTTTGCTTTTGTTTTAGCTTTACTTTTGTTATGTAACGTTGGCTTGAATTTTTGGCGTAATGTAATCACACTTTCTCTTCTTTTGATGGTGGTAAAAAAGCATGACAAATTTGACCAATTGATTAAGAGATTGGAATTGGGCTTGCAGGCCGATGGCTATTATATTAAAGTGACCCAATTGTGCTCACCTCTTGGGAATTCTGTGGACCATATTGGGCTCGTGTGTTTTGTTTTTTTTTTTTTGCTTCGTTAAGAAGATTGGAGATCTTCTACATATGATGGGTTTTCTTTAATCAAATTTCTTAGTTGATTAATGAATAAGCATTTGGCTTCAAAATCTACATTCATCATTTATAATTATGTCATCCGATCGAGGCTACCATAAACTTTTCGTTAAAGTTTACTTAACATTATGACTTGGAACTTTTATTTTGCCCTCAAATTGATTGTGGGTAATGTAAAAGGTTGAAAGAATTAATGGGAATTTTCATCTGATAGGGGACCCATATAGGGAGCAAGATCATTTGATGAACAAGTAATTGGTGGGTAGACATAATATAAAAATTTATTATAAGATTGAAATAGCCAAACAAGACATAGTCGTAGATGAATATCTTTCCAATTTTGGACAAACATCATCGAATTGCCTTTGAGATTCAGACTCTCTTCTGGCCCTTTCCCTGAACTCGCCCTTCGTTTCCATGCAATTCGTGTGGCAATCCATTTCTTTGGGCCACAACTTTCGTTCCATATTTCTTTATTATCAAGCAAACTACCCTTTTCTAATAAGAAGTTCTTTAACCCATTCCTTGTTAGTGTTATAAATATAGTCTAAATTCAAATATTTTAATAGATAATATTGTGCTTTATTCGGGGTCAAGGTACACAAAATCATTGGGATTGCTAGTAGGCAGCAGCCTAGTAGTGCTCGCTAGTTGAGCATCCAACCAAGAAAGCTATGGCTGGTTTTTGTAATAAGATATAATTAAATAGCAAACCCTTATACCATATGTCTTCAACTATAGATTATACAATAACTAGCTAAGCACGACGTCCTTTGTGGTTGCTTAAGATGAGAGTTGGACAACACAACAGTGGCTACAAAGCTCTTTCTCTCCTTCCTCTACCATTGGTTCAAAGCTTCTCCATGCATCACTTGTAGCTGCAGTATCAAATATATGCACCATTGACATTGTTCTTGATAGCTCCCCAGCCATCCGATATCCTGCCAAGAAATATAAATGGGTTCCGATTGGTGCCATAGTTAAGTACAGCCGTTGGATTGGTGGCCAATCTTCGTTATCAGTACTTGATGTAGAAATTGGTGAATTAAGCGTTTGAAGGCAAGATCCATTAACTTCATCCCACATATTCAGCTTCCCGTCATATGCTTCAATGTGTCCTTTCCATGCGTTTAAGCAATCCCCGGAGCTAAATAGCCGATTATCCACCTCGACAATTTGATTAGGTGGAATATCTAATTGCCACATCCGCGCCGCAAGGTCCCACTTTCCTGCTTGCGTGTCGTACAGCTCAGCTGAGCTACGCTCCGTAAACTGAACCAAACCGTCTGAGTCAGCTCTCTCGGCGAATCCACCGACCACGTGGATTTTCCCTTGCCATGTCACCCCAACACATTTGTACCTTAATGTGCTCATGTTAGGCAAAGGAGTCCATACATTAAGTGTAGGATCATACACTTCAGCAGAAGAAATTCCCTTAGCACTAAACAAATTGGACTTCCCTCCTGCTACGTAAATTTTATTGTCGCATGCAGTGCATGCAAAATCATACCGTGGTACACTTAATGGTGCACATTTGCACCATTCATTAGACTGAATATTGTAACGTAGCACCGACAACGAAACCTCATCGTCGACGTAGACAAAATCATCCGATTCATCGGAGTTTTGAGCTTTTTCCTTGTGGCACAAGCGTCCACCAACTATGTAAATTGATTCACCTAGTGAAACCATAGAAAAACCTTTCAAAATATGGTTATGAATAAGATCCGGAATATAACTAACGTGACTCCATGTGTTGTTAGATGGATTGTAACACTCAATCCAATTAGAAATGTTTGATCTAGGCCCTGGCTCTCTCAGGCAAAACGAGGCGTAAACTCGATGACCTGAAGGGTTAAATTCCGGTGAAGGTGGCGGTCTCGACCGCGACGGAGAGGGGAGAGAACCCATTGAAGTAGCCAGCGAGATAGATGGTGAAATTTTAGTTTATAGACTATGGTTTGTATTAAAATCAAATCGAGAAATTTAATGTGGGGAGTTGGGGAAAATATAAAGAAGGGTTAGCGGAGAAAACAACAAAAGGGTGGATTGTGAGCATCGACTAAGAATTAGGCATGGAGATTTACTTGTACTTGGGTGGCATCAAATTAGCATTGGGGATAATACCTAAGAGTTTTTCTTGTTCATGATTGTTGAAATAATTGATTTAATAATATGGTGGACTGTTGTCTTTTGTATTGTCCAATTTTTATTGCTAGAAATAGAAAGATTTTCGATTAATTCGAGAAGAAATTAAGAGAACTTGGAGATATCTTTGTTAAGAGTTAAAAATCAATCATCCATTTCTATTTTTAATAAGGGCAGCATTGTTTTAAATCGCATTTTTATATACAAGTGAGGGAGAGGGACATTGATGTTCAATAGTTAACAATGTTTCTTGGTATAAATATAAATATAATATGAAACAATAGGAGAGTTTTATATAACTTGTCATTGAATCTTTCATTGGCAAATCGGTTTATTATTCTTTTCAAAAGAAACAATCGACATTCAAGTGCTAATGTTGGCACAATATTTGTGGTTATGATAGCCCATGAGTGATCCATGTTTCATAATTACAAAATATGTAGGCATCCATGTAACATAGAAGTTGTTCTGAAAAAGCATTTAAAGAGGAAGAAAGAGGAAATCCATAGAAGATACAACTTACTAGCACATGAAACACAAACATCTCGAGTCTCACACTTTTGTTCTCATTAAGCCAACACAAATTCGACTGTAGATTAGGTTAATTTATCGAGACAAGCTTTGTACATAAAGTAACATAATTTTTAAATCAAAGTATGTTAATGGGATCTATCATCTTTATTATGTTCCCCTTTGATCTTCTTGTACTTATATTTTTGACATTAATTAAGCTGTTCCATACTTAAGTACAGAAAAGACAGAGTAAACTAACATGGCAAGTGGCATAAAAAAGCAGCAAATCAACGAGGGATGATATTGCTATATTGGGCTTTTGAGATTGCTATAAACCAAAGAGCCTACAAAAGCCCAGCAGCCAGTCTTTTCATTGTGGGTAAAAGTGCAATATTTTGGTAGGTTTCACTGAATATCACAATTTGGGTATTGAATATGGGATTCAATCTTATCTAAAATATTCTTATTTAGACGAAACACAATTCGTTAGAGTAGATAAAAAAGAAGAATGATGAATATGGAAACCGTAAGAGGTGCCTGAGGAAGCAGCATTAAGATGTGAGAAAACAGATTCACGTGAAAGAACAGCGGTATCCAGCTTATTCTGAGAGAGAGGTGAACGATTGAACTGACAAAGTGAATTATATTTTAACTTTATGTATCTGGTATGAATAATTTACCTTTCACACATTGCTTTCCATGTGGGTTCTGAAATGGTTCCGGTCTAAAATGTCACCAAAACAAGTTGCAGCAAACTGTTCATTTATCAAGAAAATCACCAGCTATTGAAGCAGTAGTACTGCGTATAAAAGAGACCCACATCAAGAAAATCCAATGCGGCAGAACTTGATTCATCAATACTCAATTATTAAAGGGTAATAAATTAAAATCCCACAAAAAAAAAAAAAAAGTTGAACCGTGAGAAATGGTACCACTGCAAGGAGATGCCAAAGTTTGAGACAAAGGTTGCTATAATGGCTTGGAATGACAGCTCATCTGACATAAACCACTACCTACACAAGTATCAAACAATAGAAGTGGTGCAAATTAAGTAAAAATTGGGCAGAAAGCAAAGTGTTGGAGAAGGGAAGCTACAGAATAAGACAATGGGGAGTTAGATGAGAATATGAAAAAGCAAAATGGCTTTGAAGATAAAGACAAAAGTAGGAAGTAAGCAGGTCTCCAGAATGTAATCAAAACATCCACATAATCTAGTTTTGCTTTCTGCTTCAGACAAAGCGGTTTGGAGGAAAAAGGGAAACTCTGATTTGATTGATTACTGTAGAGTTCCATTGCCAATTTTTTCGCCTTGGCATTGCATTTTGTGCTTAGGAAAAATAAATTATACATAAATCATAAAGTTGTGAAGATAAATTATTAAGAGATATTTTTAGTTAAGTAGCTATAAATAATCAAATGACAATGACAACCAAGAACTACCACTTCTTTTGAGACATTCCGAAGGACGGATTATGTGTTAGTGGTAGCTAAAGGCAAATAAACTTCTTGCTGAAGGAGAAACGCAAGAGAGGAAGGGACGAGGAATTCAGGGTGAAATGCCGAGGAACACAAGTTCTTTAGATACTTATCCTGCAATTAACAAACTACAATATCTGATAGTGATATGACAGAATAGAGGGGCTCTTGGCCCATAGCATCCGTCCATTTCCCTCACTCTCTTTGTTTTTTTTTCCCTTGAAAGGGTGATGGAATTTTAGCATCCCGATGTGATTCCCATAAAAGCAAGCACTACTGCCAACTGAAGGTGCCACAGCTTCTTTGAAAGACCAAAAAGATTTGCGCTATCTCCCTTTGCTTTCTCCTCATACTTCATTCTATTTATTCCTTATAAAATTGAGAGCTTTGTTGTATGTTTTTATTCCAACTAAACTCCTTTCCCCCCGGCCCCCATTACAAATTGCAAGTCTTTCAGCTTCTTTTTAAAGCCCTCTTCATCTTGCTTCTTTATTGTGTCTTTTAGGGGTTCTTTTTGTTTTGAACTACTGGTTTTTGAGGATTTTGGTTAAGCTGCAACTGAAACTACATGGGTTTGGAGGGAAGCTTGGAATGGGTGAATAATTATGGTAAAAGGCAATGCAGAAGCCTATTCTGGAGAGTGAGAGCAGCATTGAAGAAGGCCGTGAAAAATGGGGGCAAACAGCAGTTCAAGTTCCGGTATGATCCTTCCAGTTATGCTCTGAATTTTGATGATGGTTGTTGCAATTTGGGTTCAGGCGCAAATGGAGTCAAACAAGCCAAGTTTCAAGATTGTTCAGAAAGCAAAAATGTAACGTGGGTTTATGTTCTTCGGGTGGAATCTTAGTGATGTAATTGTTCCGTAGGTTCAATAAGAGTAGGCTTTGTTTTGTATGTCGGTTTAGTCAGTTGAATAGTGTTGTGAATTGCTTGCTTCTTGGTAATTTTCACTTTGACGAGTAAGCGAGCATCTGGAAGTTTTTCAAGAGTATGATTTGATATTATTTTCATTGTTTATATCCATTTCCGTTCTAAGTTTCCTGCCTCCAAAACATTTTCTCTCATTACTCAAACAAGCCATACAATTCCAAACATAAATGTTTAGTTTAAACAAACCATGTCACAATGGAATTAGGCGAGATGAAGGGCCATTTAACTGACTCATACAGCTTCCCGTAGTTCCCGAAACTTAATATGTTAAATCTTGCCTTGACTAATAGAGATGACTTCACCGTATGAGGATGAACTAATAAAGAGAAAAGGAAAAGACGACAAGACAATACCTACAGCTGCAAGATAACAACTAGTAATGCCACATATGAGGAGATAAGCTGCTGGCGAGAGAATAAGAACAAAACCAAGTTCAGCCAATTCTGTTTTGCTTAAAATTGTTCAATGAAATCCCACAATCTTAAAAAGAAAATGTATTGACAATCAATTGTACAAGGGCTAAAGGCCACTGAACATCGCCTAAGAAGAGAATTAACATCAACCATCCAACAAATTCCCAACTACAGTTATTATGCAACATGGATACATGCATGACCAATCATTTCGTAGGCTCTAAATGTTCAATCCAGACCACTTGAATCCTCAACATTTACATGACTTTCAAACGGCAGGATCTTCAAGTGCTGCACTAGATAAATTGTTTATGCGAGGATAAGCAGCTTTCTCATCAAGTTGATTCTGCGCCCATACCAGCATCTTTAGCAAGCTTGGAAGTTTTGGATCTATCAAATAAGTCAAATCAAACAAAACTGATTAATCCATAAGAAATGGAATTCAAAATAAATCAGCAATGCCTTAGAAAAATACATATGATGCAGGCAAAAGAGAACTAAGTAAAAACCAAACTCCACTACCAAAGACCAAAAAAAATTCTAATAACTTCACTTGCTCCGAATTCTTTGTTTATCATATTCCCGACCTCCAACACAGAAATTACTAGAATTTTAATTAATCTAGATACAGACAAATACAAAAGAGGGTTGATTTCTTTGAATACAAAGATGCCTACACTAAAAATAACCATTAGAATCACTAGTACTCTGTGAATACGCAATATACATGTTCCAAGGAACATGCAATTGCTAGCAAAAATCTGCCAAACAAGCAAGTCAGTAAGTCAATATCTAAAGCTATAGAATTTTTCTTAAGAAAGTATTCGTGAAGAGTATAGATTTTACAAGAAGAATTTCGAGCACAAAATTTCATGTCATAAAAATTGTCAGTGATAGCAATGATAGCACATAATCAAACCTTTTTCATGACTCTGGCTTGTAAGGATGGCCGCGTTAACCTCACTGGCTGTCTTCAGACGCTGTGAAATGTCCAAGAGATCTCCAACAGGGCAGTTGGAGACATCTTCAAAAGCCAGCAGAGCAACAGTCCTCTCCAACTCTTCTAAAAAGCTTTGCTGCAAAAGATCCAATTTTCTTATAATCAAGCAACAGCACCAAAACAAACAAGGATACAACCATCGAGTAAACAAATATGGCAATCAATGAAGCTCACTCATGAAGAGAGAACAATGAAACCTGTAACTGCTCGGACCCAATAACTTAATAGATATTGTCCGCTTTGGGCATATAGCCTGTTATAGCTTTACTTTTGAGCTTTGCAATCCAAAATACATTTACTGAATTAGGAGAACCCAAACTATATAACCTATAGTCTAGACTTATTGGCTAGTAATGTGGAATATGATATTCTCTCTCCCTTGGAACCTCACGTCTTCGTGAGGGGGCTATAACATACATTTCACAGAACATAAGACATATCACATAACATTTACGGATCGCAAATCGGCTTTGATACCAAATGTAATAGCCTGAGCCCAACAACTGAGTAAATATTATCCGCTTTAAGCACACAGCTCGCCACTGATATGCTTTTGAGCTTTGTTACCCAAAAAACATTTACTGAGTTAGAAGGACTTAAACTATATAACCTATAACCCAAACTCACCAGCTAGCGATGTGAGATGTGACAAAATCAGAAGACACTTTCAAGAACATTAACTCAGTATGCAAATAAGTAGGCAAGACAAAGTTTAACAAGAACCGAAAACTACATTTTCCTCTCCTCTTGGCGCGAGCTCTTCCTGGGCAAACTCCAAAGCCTCTTCCACTTTTCCATTCCGAATTAATTCTATTAACCTCTGCTGCTGGAGATGGAAAAACAGTTGCGGATTTGTATCCAATATCTGCACACAGAATGTCCATAAAAAAAAATTAAGACCCAAAAAAGGCTTAAGAGAGTGAAGAACAATGTAGAAGACAATCATAGACATCTTCTACTTCGCATACAGATAAAAAAGTAGAGCAAAGTTCTAGCTTTAGACAATATCAACCGGAAAAGTGTGTGCCTTGTTTGAAAAGCATTCCTGGTTCCTAACTTCAATAATTGCATAACATATACTAAGTGTTCTCTCTTATTTTACTTTTCTTGATAAGATTCCTACGAGTTGAGAAGGAAGTCATGGCAACTCTTGTTAGCCAACACCATCAGCAGCAGCCCTCAGTTTTGTCCATCGATGACTACCAAACCACTGTTAATAAAAAACAGAAATCCTTTTTTTTTTTTCCCTTTTTTCTTAGTTTTATCTTTATATTTACCTGATAATTAATTAATATCTTTAATCACATCGTGCACATAATTCAACATTTGGATAAAGGTAACCTGTCATATTATGTCTAATCCAATCACGTTAATATATCTTATTGTATCTAGTGTGCCAGTTGCAACCTAATAGTAAACAGTCTACATGACAATAAGGTTCACCTTAGAGTTTACTCTTTGCTTTCATTCTTACATACATACATAAAATCACACAAACTCATCAAAACTATAATGTCATTACTGGAAGCAAGGATGTAAAGTAAATATATGACCCAACTATATAAGGTACCTTCAATAATGTGACTGATGAACAAAAACTCAATATCGCGGAAGTTGACGTAAAACTAATAATTGTCACATCAGGACTTTGGAACCTTATCATGTGTCATATAGGTAGGTTGACTACCTAATACGGTTAATTCCTAATCGCAATTAAGAGAATTTTTATGGTACCTATCAAAAATAGATAAAAATTTCACAGCATACAAGAATAACATACACACTTCATAGATGTTGTTCTCTGGAAACACCCAAAGTTCAAAATGAATGATTGTTTAGCCAAATAAAAACGACATTGTGAAACTGCATCAAAGAATGTCATGTTATAGCATCATAATCATTCAGTTGCACATAATACTACCCGTGACAATTATTTGAACCTGATTAAGCATCTTACCTCTGGGTTTAAGTCATTAACTTTTTCGATAGCATCCTCAACATTCCCACACTGTACAGCCTTTTTAACAGCCATGCGATCAGTTATCGTTGCAAGATCTATGTCTGCTATTTCTCAATAAGGAAAGACAACAGTTCATAAACCAACCATTCACATGCGACAAAGGAAACATCACTTCACACCAATAATAAGAACATTGTATTAAACCAAAATAAATAAATAAATAAAGCACTGAGGAAGGATACGTTCGGTTCCAGATTCCATCCTAAATTTCTCGGCAGCTTCAACATAACCTTCAGTGACAAGAAAATTCATTACTAACTTATTCATATCTTCTTTTCTAATCTTTACATCATTGAGTTTCTTCTCCCACTCCTCCCGAGTAATCACTTTCTTCGATGTAGCCTGTACAAACACATTTCTACAAATAAGTTCCTGGCATTCAATTAACTTACTCGTTCCTCGTTTTAAATTAACTGAACTTCACTCTAATCAGTTTCTAATACACTGTTAGGCAACTTCAATTGTGCCCACTAGGCAGCCGTGAGAATGCAACCGAGGAAAAAAATTTAACCCACGAATCTGAAACTATCCACTTCTAAACTTTAAATCTAGGGCTTACATTTCGTAGCAAACAAACAGAACTCCTAATATACTTGTAAATACGCAACGGAGCTACAAACCAGATGCTCAAGACTCATTGATTCAATTAATTTAGCATACTCGAAACCAATAAACTTACCATAAAATGAGTTCCTGAAACTCAGTAATCAGAAAAATAAACATTGCTGATTGATATAATCCAAATAAATATCATTACCATTGCCTCGATCTCAGCTAGCTAACGAATCACAATCCACAACAGTGACATCAGTGCACCGCCACCTTCATTCCCGTTAATTTCTAATTCCCAAAACTGAAATCTACGAAAAGGGTAATCATAAATTTAATCAATCGATCAAAATAATGGAAACCCTGATTACACGAAAACTTAGAACAGTCGTTGAAAGAAAAGGTACCAGCTATATAGGTTCTTTTCTTTCCTTATTTTTTATTTATTTCTGTGTAAGCGGGTGTCACCGTCTCTCCTTTTTCTTCTTTGTCAAGGCTTCTTTAGCTTTGTCCGTGACGAATGAACGATGAAAACGATAATCAATGAACATTCGTTTCGTTTCGCTTATTGTGTACTGTGTTTTCTGTGAACAGTAATGGGCTGGGTCTGGGTTGACCATTGGTATCTAGTGTGGCCCAATAGCCCAAATTGAAGTCTTTGGTAAATTTATAAATTAATGGGTCGGATCTGGGTTGACCCATTTATTATCTAAATGATTTATTTTTTCAATAAAAAAATAATTAAGGGTCAAACTTAGCCTACAAATAAATAATTTTTATTTTTAATGCAATTCTATATATATATATATATATAAATTTGCCAATTCGACGTCGTATTAATGTGGCAGCCAATGCGACGTCGGTGCATGAAAATTCTCTAATATGAGCAAGCATTAGTATTGTCAAAGGCGTGTTTAACTAGGACTTCAACTGTTCAACATTTTGTTTGGCCGCCTGGAAATTTCGGTCCCGCTACCAATTTAGAATCTTACTCGAGTCTGGAAGCGCGTGACGCGTGTTTGGAACTTTCCATGGGACAAGGCATGCATAAATATTTTCATAGTTAGTTATAAAAAGAATAAACTTTATATTTCTAAATTTTATAAATGATGCAATATTAGTAAAAAATGATATGTATAAACAAATATCGGGAACTGTGTGTGAGAGATAAATAATATAATATTATTTTTAAAAATATTAAACTATTTTTATAAATGACGTGACGAAATGTATAAAGATATATATAAAAGAATTTTATGGTAAGATGACAAAACAAATTATCGCTTAATACATTGTATGACAGTGCTATATTATCTGTAAATTACAATACTTAATGAAAGACTTTTGTATGATTGATATTATCTTAATATGTAATATGACAGTGATACACCATCTGTAGATAAACTTTTATAATTGAAATACTTATTTAATACGTTGTATGACAGTGTTATATTATCTGTACATTATATTATTTAATGAGAAATTTTGTACGATGGTGATTATATAATAAAATATTATTTTAAAATATATAATTTTAAAACAACAAATTGTAATTGTGATTAATATAAATATTTTACGTAAAATTTTCTCTTCATTAGTAAAAAATACGAAATTTATTATTATTGAAATTATATTAAATTATAAGAAAATATTATTATTAAAGATTTATAATATTTATTTTGAAATGATTTATTATTAAAAGAATACCCTTTTAAATAATGCCCGATGCATGGAAAACAATATATGAAAATTAAAAATATTATTGTATTATGTTTTAAAATCAATTAAAATTTGGTTAAAAAAAGAAAAAGAAAATTAATTAATAATTTTATAGAATTTATGATTAATATATAACACGCGTTGAAGTCGCGTAGGATTTACCTTCCAAAAACTGAAAAAAGAATCCACCGTCCATTAACTTTCCCTCCCAGTTTTATTTTAACCGAAAGAAAAAGTCGTTAACCTGCGCACCCCCACCTCTTAACCAATTCCAATTTAAACGTGCGCCAGGAAAAAGTCCACACCTCCTCAAGGATCCATCTCTCTCAGACTCTAATTTTTTGTTACTAGTTCTTGCCGTCGATGCAGTTTGGACTGTTTGGATCTAAGAGTTGAAAGGCTCAACAAAGGAATTGGAACTTCGAACGATTTCGAAGATATTAGGGTTTTTCTTTTGAGTAGTTATTTTTGACGGTGATGTTGATGGCGGATAATGGCTGGTTTGGTGGCGATTTATCGACCGGTGTTGAGTTCGGTCAGGACCAGGAATTGTCGATCGATATGGATACGTTGTTAGACATTCTTGAAGAAAAGGAAGAGCCTGATCGTGTGCAGGTAGGGTTTTTGAATCGAGGAATTTGGAATTCGGATTGAAACGATTCGTTTTGCGGTCCACAGTTTGTAATTCAGTTTGAATTTTGTGTTTAATTAGTTTTACTGAATTGTGAAAGATACAGTGTTTTGTTTAGTGAATTTCGTAAAATTTGGCTGGAATTGAACTTTAGTTAGTTGTTTCGTGTGTTTATATGTGTAAGTTGATGTTAATACTTGTCAATGAACGCGAGAGTAAGAACGAGAGGGAATTGTGTATTAACAGGTTGCCAACTTCAGGTTTTCATTAGAAAAAGAGTAAATAATATGTTATGTACAGAAATTTAAACTTTTTTTTTTTTTTTTTTCTGTGTGTGTAATTTTTGATATACAGTTATTGTTAGTGTAGGAATCAGTTGGGTTTATGAAGAAATTAAAAGGGAAATAGATAGACAAAAAATTATCAGTTGGGCATACTTGCTAAGTAATGTTATACAAGATCAATGCTACCATGGGAATTGAGAATTATAGGGAGTGTTATTGGTGTGAGTCAATTGTTTTAGATGACTCTGGCTTTAGATCTGTATATGCTTAAGTTTGTTGACTTTAAGTTTGAAAGAGTATTTGTTCCCTTATAATTGTAGTAAAGGTAATTTTTTCTTACAAATATTGTTCTTGAGAGTGAATTTGCAACTTGAAGCTGAATTTGAAACTTGAAGTTTAAAATTCAGTGCTCTTATTATAAGTTATTTTTTACCTAGTTCTTATCGCTTCTTTGGTTCAAGTTACTTAACGAGAGGTGAGAGGCTAGAATTTTTGATAGATTTCTTGAATGATGTTTGCTGTTGGGGATCAGTAAGTCACAAGTTCATATTCAACACTTTTATCCAATGTTTATCTTTCCTGTAAGTAGGGAGTATTTATTTTTCTTTTCAGAATATAATTATCCTCCTCTCAGGTGTTGGAATGGTCTGTGTAACTCTAATATTCTTATTTAAGTCAATTTATTTTCTGATCATGTAATGGGAATTTATTATGGGATCCTGAACCTTTTGTACCAAATTGCAGACTCGTCCTGGAGATCAATTATTAAGGAATTCATCACAAAATGAGTCAGCCCAGGATGTGGGAAATCACAATAACTTACATCTTCAAAGTGGTAAATAAAATAGTGGGAATGTTTTTGCCATTCTTCATTGATTGTGATATTTATAATGTCATATTCTTTATAAGAGAAATAAAGAAATGTGGATATTTTTTTGAGATTTTACTAGAGAATGAATGGAGTATCTGATGCTCAAATTTCTCACCTTGGATGTATTCTTGGTTTATTGTTTAGGATTTCAGGTAGATATGATGGATAATGTTGCATCTTGCCCTTCATATGACTTAGTAGAAACTTCAGGTGCTGGAATTGGGTGTTCAGGCGATTTTAGTAGCAAGCTGGAACCCACAGAACAAATGTGCTCTTCTTTGCAAACCTGCTCTGCAAGTTTGAATGATTGGTTCCCTCGAGCTTCAGGGACTAGTCGACCTGAAAGGATCGGAATATCCCAGTTTGAGACACCTGGTTGTAGTACTGCCTCTAGTTTTTCTGAAGGAGATGGTTACCCTTTTTTGTTTCATAGAGATAACATAGATTTTGATGTCCTGGAGGGTAAAGATGGAATTCAGTTTGGGCATGTGGGGAGCCAAAATGATCCCAAATGTAAGTAAGCTTTTCATCTTGTGCATTTCCGAGTTTTGTATTTGGTCATTTCATATATTTTTCATTCATAAATACGGAAATTTTGTGATAAATTGATGATTTTTGGTTCCGACAGTTGTAGATGTCTCAACCAGCCCTTTCATGGAGAATTTGGCTGAAAAATATGGACAATGTGGTGCTTTGATAGGAAATAGGTTGGGATCCTCTGGACCAGAGAGTTACCTACGTAACTTTATAGATGTACCCCACACAGATGCAGATGTGTCTTCCCATAATGTGACTTCTGCTGATTCTACCATCTGTCATAGTTCTGAAATAATTAGTGATGTTGATGACCATTATTTAGCAATGCAATGTTATATCAAAACAGGCAATACAGTTTTTGACAATCCAAGTTTCAATTTCCAACATTTTCCCAGTAATGAAGATACAACAACTAACACCAAGGATGAAGTTGGTGAGTTTTCAACTGAGAAAGCATGCTCAAGTAGTAGGATGGTTTTGAATACTCAAGGGGGAACTGCTAATGGGTCTGTGTCAGAGTTGCCAGTGATAGATTACTTTGGTGTTAATGGACAGGAGTTCAATTGTGCTGATGGTAAGTATGTTTCACCAATCCATGGAAACACTCTCTCAAATATTGACATCACACTAGTTAATGGAAAGGGATCAGTACAGCCGTTTAGTTATTCTCATTCACCTTTTTCAAGCAAGAAGCAGTCAGTTTCTATAAAGAATGAAGGAAATGATGGATTATTTGTCTCTAAGATCAAGATAAGTGATTCTGTTGAACCGATTGATGAATTTGGCTGTAGAAATTCTTCTTACGATAATGGTGGCAATTCTTTTCCTTACAAAAACTCCAGGCAGTCATTTACTGGTTTGTCACCATCTTTGTTGAGTCAGAAGCATGTGGTTAATGCTAAGGAGAAGAATGAAGACATGATTCTTGAATCTAAGAGAGCCCAACATTGTAGGCAAATCAGTGAAGGCAATTCGGCTAGATCTTTCATTAATGGTGGACATTTAAATCTGAATTTCAATGACTCAAGGCAATATTTTCCATGTTCTCAGCCATCCACATTAAACAGGAAACAATTAGATTGTATGAAGGAAGAAATGGAGGCTGAAACTAAACCTAGGAGTATGGCTTCCCATATGTCAAAATTAAGCCCGGAATCAATTCAGAGTAATTCCTCTGATTGCAAATCCCATGTTGATGATGACCCTGATATATGTATTCTGGAAGATATCAGTCAACCTGCACGCTCAAATCATTCTCTAGTACTTGGAAAAACTTTTAGTATGAGTCAATCTGCACGCTCAAATCATTCTGTCGCATTTGGAAAGCCTGTTGTTACATCACAATACACTTCATGTAGTGACTCAAATTACCCTGGGGTGTCTCAGACTGGATTGGGAGGCATGAGGCTCAGGGCCCATGATGAGCGGTTTATTTATCAAGTTGCACTGCAGGTTAGTGCAGCTGGCTAGTTATTACACCGGTGCTTGCTTTTGTTGATTTAGGAAATATACTATTGTCATGGAATGCACAAAGCTCTTTATCTCTGTATTTGTCTCTTTGCCATTGGATACTTCTCTATTAGATCTAATTAGTCTTTGAGAGGGAGAGGCTTAAGGATGACTTCTTGTTTCTTTTATTCTCTGTTTATTCTTGTTTTACTTCACACTTTTTCCTCCTTATTCTGCTGTAAGCATGGTCCACTAAGTTTTCTGTTTGCCATTCCTATATCAACTGCTATGGTTGAGTTTTATTGAGGGGAGTTTATATTGGATAACACTTTTTCTACCCACCCCCAAGAGCTTAGCATTTCCAAATATATGTCATTTGGGACCTTGACGAATGATAGAAATGGATGATGAGCAGTGAAGTGCAACCCTTTTAGCATCAAGCAATGAAGATATTTTTGGTTAATATAAAGTTGCTTTTCTAGCAATATGAAAAATCCTTGTTTGTGCTCTCATGGTTTCTATATGTTGCATATATTGCTGTCTGTTTTAATGAAAAGTCTATAATAGACTCCGTTGTTTGTAATTGGAATGTCCATTGCAGGATCTTTCCCAGCCAAAATCGGAAGCAAGTCCACCTGATGGTGTTTTGTCAGTGTCTCTTTTGAGACACCAGGTTTGAATTTCTCCCTTTTTTCTATTCAAAAAAATTGGATTAGGGATATTTGAGGATAATTATCTCATGGTTAAGAGTCCATCTTTGAGGTATGAATATAGGGGACAAAATCTAAGAAAAAACTATTCAATAGGCTCCTACTGGAATATGTTATGTAGTGATGACATTGATGCAAGGTCTCTGATATAACAACATTTTAATGAAGCTAATGAACATGGTGAGGTCTATGTATAACAACACCTTAATGTAATGAACAGACATGGGCGCTGGTTGAGCAGACATTGTGGTACAGCAAGAAAGAAGGAAGCTACCAATAAACAAATTCTTTTGTTTTACTGCAGACATTTATTATCCAATATGATTCTCATACTCTTTTATGTTTGTTACACTAGGAAGTTTTCAAAATTTTCCCCTTGGTTTAGATGGTGTGGTAGTTTTTGCTGTTGTTTTAAACATATTGGGAAGTTAACGGTGCTACTATATTGCATCAGAGGAAAGCCAGAAAGCCAATAGTGATAATCTAATATGCTCATGTTCTTTCTATATTGGATATGTTGTACCCTCCAAGCCATGTGCTTATCTTGGCTATACTGCCTTTGTTGTTGCCCCATTATTTTCAAGCTGCTCTGAATCATATTTTGATTGTTTGTTTGAAAATTGAAAATAGGTTTGTGTAAGTGGGGAAACTCATTTTTTATGTTAATTTTGGAATTGGGATTGACTGGAGAATGGACTTTTAAGTGCAACCTATGTGGTCTAAGGTTTTGTGTTGCTGGTTATAATGATTTAAGGAAACTGCTATCTGAATAATTGAGATATTAGGTGGTCAATTAATTTGTTGAAGCTAGAATGCGAGTCTTTATTAGTTTGTTGACTCTTTCTCTCTTGGGGACAGCGAATTGCTTTGTCATGGATGGTCCAAAAGGAGACATCTAGCATGCACTGTTCAGGAGGAATTCTTGCAGATGATCAGGTTGATTGCTTATAGTCTTTACTTGTTATGATCGCCTGATGGTAGATCATCATGAATTGTACTCATCTTTCTTATGGATTAATACTTCACTCTCTTTCAGGGTCTAGGAAAGACAATATCAACAATTGCACTTATTCTTAAGGAAAGGCCTCCGTCTTTTCGAACAGAGGATGTTAATAAATGTGAATTGGAAACTCTAAATTTGGATGACGACGACAATGAGACTAATGATCTTGATCAAATAAAGCAAGAATCCAATCACTGTCAGGTTATGTCAATTGGAAGTTCAGCAAAGAGCTTCAATTCTGCAAAGTATGCGAAGGGAAGGCCTGCTGCTGGAACCCTTGTTGTCTGTCCTACAAGTGTATTGCGTCAATGGGCTGAAGAGTTGCGCAATAAGGTAACAAGCAAAGAAAGTCTCTCTGTTCTAGTATACCATGGAAGCAATCGAACTAAGGATCCTTATGAGCTGGCCAAGTATGATGTTGTTATTACAACATATGCAATTGTCAGCATGGAGGTCCCTAAACAGCCCCTTGATGATAAAGAAGATGATGAGGAGAAAATAAAGACAGAGGGTGATGATGTTCCATCGATGAATTGTTCATCTGGCAAGAAAAGAAAATACCCTCCTGGTTCTGACAAAAAGGGTCGGAAGCACAAGAAGGGAGCTGACGGTTTACTGCTTGAGATTGTTTCTGGACCTCTTTCAAAGGTGGGATGGTTTAGGGTTGTATTGGATGAGGCCCAAAGCATAAAGAATCACAGAACTCAAGTTGCTAGGGCTTGTTGGGGTCTTCGTGCTAAACGTCGGTGGTGCTTATCGGGGACTCCTATTCAGAATGCAATCGATGATCTTTATAGCTATTTTAGATTTCTCAGATATGACCCTTTTGCTGTCTATAAGTTATTCTGTTCTACAATAAAGGTTCCAATTTCTAAGAATCCAGTGAAAGGTTACAAAAAGCTACAAGCTGTCTTGAAAACCATTATGCTACGTCGAACTAAAGGTAAGAATGAATAGTTTGTGTATTAATTTAGTTATGAATAGTTTGTGTATTAATTTAGTTATGAATAGTTTGTGTATTAATTTAGTTTGTCTTTAGAAAGGGGTGTTAATTTAATGTTATATCTGTTCATGGTTTGACGATCCTCAAAGTCAGTAATATGGTTCTGTGTTACCTTTAAACTGTTAGAGCTTCTTTGCTGTAACCAATATTGTAAATTTACTGGATGCCTTTAGTTCTCAGTCTCTTCCCAGCGAATCGCTCTGTTCTCTTAATGGGGCATTTTTATTTTCAGCTTTAGGGGACATCTTTACTGGTTCATTTTGTGTTTGACATAAATTTTTTTCTTTTGTCCAATTAATCATTAATGTACAAGTAGAATCATGGAATTGGATTGAGTTGATTATCAAAGGAATGTAAAAGGATTGATTATACCTGAACTAGATTATAAGTTCTTTCTGCAGTTGTATGGAATTCCTCGGTGTGCTAAACACTCATTTTTATTTACATTTTGTTCCTGTTCTTTTTTAAAACAATTTCCTTAAGAACTAGTTTTCTGAACTGTTAACATTTTAAAAGCTGTTTGAGGACTGTTTATTTTCAATGCATTTATATGTTCAATTATCTAATAATTCTGGTTTGATGTGTTATTCATTGCTTGAAGAATTGCTGCAAGGCCTGCTTTAGTTTGAAGTTTACTGCAATGACTTATTATTATCTTATCTGCAGGCACTCTTCTTGATGGTGAGCCGATTATTAACTTGCCGCCTAAGGTAATAAAGCTTAAACAAGTGGAGTTTACAGATGAGGAACGTGAGTTCTATAACCAACTAGAGATTGATTCACGCGATCAGTTTAAGGTGTGGTTTCACTGTGAAAGTATTGTTAGGTTTATTTATATATTTATTTTTGAGATACTTGTGATTGATCATTTTCATGCAATCAGTATTTTTTTTTTTGTTGCTTTTGGTAATTTTTTGAATCTCTGGGTCAGGAATATGCTGCTGCTGGAACTGTAAAGCAAAATTACGTTAACATTTTGTTGATGCTTTTGCGCCTTCGTCAAGCTTGTGATCACCCTCTTCTTGTCAAGGGATTTGATTCAAATTCTTTGTTGAGATCATCTGTTGAGATGGCAAAGAAACTTCCTGAGGAAAAACAAATGTATCTTCTGAATTGTTTAGAAGCTTCTTTGGCAATTTGTGGCATCTGCAATGTATGTGGTTGCTTTATTTTGTTCCCTTTTTTTTTTCAGTGTATAACTTTTCTTTTGAATTAACACATGCTTGGTATTAATTTGGATTGTTTATGTATTTTTCTGTAGGACCCCCCTGAAGATGCTGTCGTGTCAGAATGCGGACATGTTTTTTGTAATCAATGCATTTGTGAACGTCTTACTGGTGATGAAAACCAATGCCCCACAACAAATTGCAAAGTTCCACTCAGTGTCTCTTCAGTCTTTTCTAAAGCTACATTAAACAATTCTCTTTCACAGCAGCCCGGGCAGGACATTTCCACTGATTGTTCTGGTTCCAAATTTGAAGCAGTAGAACCTTCTTCTGAGGGTCTCTGGTATAATTCTTCCAAAATTAAGGCTGCTCTTGGGGTCCTTCAGTCACTGTCTAAACCGAGGGGGCACACATTAATGGATTGTTCTTCACAGAGTTCTTTCAATGAAAGCACAGGCTGCCTTGGAGACTCAGATGACCATCATTCAGTTGGTTCGCTTGGTAATCTTCCTGATGACAAAAAAATGATTGCAGAAAAATGTTTGAATGATTCAGTTAAGGTAGATGGGGAGAAAGCAATAGTATTTTCCCAGTGGACAAAGATGTTGGATCTTCTTGAAGCTTGTCTTAAAGATTCTTCAATTCAGTACAGAAGATTGGATGGAACAATGTCAGTTGCTGCCAGGGATAAAGCTGTTAAGGATTTCAACACCCTCCCAGAGGTTTGTAGTTTTGGCATTATAGATATTCTATTATCCTTATTTTGGGAATGTAATGTTCGGAACATTTTTATCCACTTAGCTTGGTGTTTCGTTTGAATTTACTTCTAATACTTGATCCCTTTGCAAGTAGGTGTCTGTGGTGATTATGTCTTTGAAAGCTGCCAGTCTTGGACTGAACATGGTTGCTGCATGTCATGTTCTGCTTCTGGATCTATGGTGGAACCCGACAACTGAGGATCAAGCAATTGATAGAGCGCATCGAATTGGGCAGATTCGTCCTGTTACAGTTTTGCGATTAACTGTGAGAAATACAGTTGAAGATCGTATTTTGGCTTTACAGGTATAGCTGTTTTTTGTCATTTTTTCTTGTAGTTTGTTTTAAATATTAAGAGAGAGAACATCAAGGAAAAATTGGTTTCCTAGTCATTGTAAGATAATATGGTGATGCTTGTGGCTGGCAGTTAATATTTGGGTAATTTGGCTTTCTCCCCACCTACCTTAGTCCTTGAATGTTGATGGGTAGTTATGGGTGGTATTTTAGCAAGCGTGAAGACATTGTTTTTCTCTGTTTAATTATGGTTTAAATGATGATTGAATATGTCACCCCTTGGTTGCCTGGAACAGTTGGTTCTTTGGTGTGGTTAGCTGATTGTTATTTGAAATGTTTGTTAAAGAGAAATGCTTGGTTCTTTTGCAGCAAAAGAAGAGAGAGATGGTTGCATCCGCATTTGGAGAGGATGAAACTGGTGGTCAACAGACTCGCCTCACAGTGGACGACTTAAATTACCTGTTTATGGTGTGATTAAGAAGATGTTCACCAGGTTTGGGAGATACCATTTTGCTAACCCCTATACAATCTATAGGTTTATTCTGTAGCTAGCAGCTGTAGGCTGCCATTTAATTGAATCACAGTCTCACTAGAAGCCAAAAGCAGTAGAAAGGGAGGGGATAGAAGCTCTCTTGACAAGGTTACGTGGATAGTCATGAAAGAATTCACATGATTCTTTTCTTTTTTATATAATTTTTTTCTATTGTCTAACAATTGCTTTCTCTTCCTCGTATATCTTCTGTTACATTGTATAGTGTGTGCAGATCAATAGTATACAGCAGCTATTAAAGATATAGATGGAGAATTCGTTTCTTTTTAAAGTGTAAATGATAAAGGGAGGGTTTCTTTCTATTTCGCCCCGTTAATTACTTCTCTTCTATTGTTTACTTTGTGTTTCCTGATACTGAGTGTATGAATCTTAAAAATTTCATGGGTTAAATTTATTATTATTTCTTACTGTGAGTACCGATTTAGCCTCGGGGGCAAGTAACCCATGTGCCCAGTCACGAAATCTTGGTTGATCATTGCAACAATTTATGATTTTCATATTAAAAAAATTTAAGAATGTTGATTTATGTTCCGAGTAATACAGCGAAGCGAAGATGTGTAAACATTGTTTAATGAAATCAAATTGGTAAGAGGTGGAAGAGTTAAGCAAGGTGGTCCCATGGTCTAGTGGTCAGGACATTGGACTCTGAATCCAGTAACCCGAGTTCAAATCTCGGTGGGACCTAATTATTTTTCTCTCTTTTGGGGAGAAGATTATGGGTGGCTTGGAGATATGCAGTATTATATTAACTTACATTACATTATATACGTATATACTAGATCATTTTGTGGAAATTTACAGGTGAGAACCCAACACCTCTCCGCCTCTTAAATGGCTAGCGAGGTATTTCAATCAAACAGTCAAAACAATGTGATCATTGAATGGGGCATCTTAAACATCAGATTTCATACATAACATAACATCTACGAGTTTGTAATTCAAATTAACTATACTATTCAGCACAGTTGCCAAATAAGAGTAACCCCGAAGAAAACAACTTTGTAAATCAACCAGTCAATCAAAAACATCTAATTGCTTCTATCATACAACCAAGAGAGTATATCACTGCCTACAATTTCAATATTCTCATCAGTCTCGCCAAACAGTAAAGAATGAATCATCCCATCATATAAATCTTTATTTTCTTATCCCCACTCCTTGCTTCTTCATATAAAGCTTTGCTCACCCTTGGATCAGTAACAACATCAGCACTCCCATGTAACGCAATAAATGGAATACTCCCATCTTATAATCTTTCACTCAAATAATCAGTTGCCCTCAATAGTTCAACAACAGTACCTAATCTTGCTTTCGCTCTATACCTCACAGGATTAAGATTTGCGATAATCTTTTTCTCTTCAACCTTATTATACTTGGACAGAAGATCTTCAGTAGGTACAGTAGCCCAAGTGGGAAAATATCTAGCAATGGAAATAGGAGTCTGAGGAATTGGCCATCTGGGTTTTACCTTGTTAGAGATTTTACACATGGGTGCTACCAAAATTGCTCCATCAAATCCATTAGGGTCAGCAAAATGGACCAAGACACAAATAGCAACACCATTGATTCACCTTGTAGAAAACAGGGCAACCCATTAAGTTGAGGATCTTGTTTGACAGAGTTGAAAAAAGATTAACAATCTTGAACAACAAGATCAACATTAGGTATATAAGTCCTTAAACCTTGTGATCTATCATGACCTTCAATATCAAGAGCAAAACAAGCAAAATCCGTCTGGGCAAGAAAGATTGTTGTAGCTTGGAAAGCCCAACTTATGTCATTACTATATCCATGGACCATACAGATGACCCCACGTGGAGGGGTGTTGATGGGTACCCATGATCTGGTGAAGTGAGAGAGACCTCTTGGTGAGGTGTAGTATGATTTTCTTTCTTTGGTTCCCTACTGATTGTAGTATTCTTCCTCCGGAGTGTTTCCCCAATAGTGGAGCTGTTTTAGGAGTTTTTGTTGTTGATGTTCCTCCATTATTGCTTGTGGAAATTTCTGGTTTATTTATTTTTTTTTTTGGAGCTTTGGATTTGATGAGAAGACTTGGGTTGAATGAGCTTCTCCTAGTTTTGGGTTGGACTGGGGAATCACTTCACTCCCATTTTGATGTTAGTTGATACCATTCCTCCATCTTTATATCATCACTCCTTCGATTCAAGCAATCATTTTTTTTTTTAAAATATAGCAAAATTAAAATATTGTTTATAGACATGTAATTATCTTTTTATTAATAGAGTATTTGATACCATTTTTATTTATTGAAATTGATGCATACAAATTTAAATGTATTTTATTATTTTAATCAATACATAATCTTCATTTAATTAGGTACAAGTAATTTAGCTTCTTTTATTTTTATTTTTAATTTTAAGATTTTCACAAACGAAAATCTCACCGCATTTTATTTGTAAATGCAAATTAAAAACTTTTATTTCTAAAGTTAGTGATACGAAGAAAATTAATTTTTAATTTTTTATTTAAATGGTAAGAAACCGAATCAATCAAATTATTCCATTCAATTCCTGGAGAAGGATATGATAATAAAACTTGGAACAAGATATAATTCAAGATTTGTTAGAGTTCAAATGATATAATAATTAGCGGGAAAAAAATTCTCACACATTTCAAGTTTATACTTATATATAAATGAGATTTATGATTGGAATCAATAAAAAAAAAAAATTAAGTAAATCTTGATTATAATACCCACTATATATTACAGTCTATTATTCTTTTTAAAGGGGTGCGATAGACATATCACAATCTAATATTCTTCTTTTTAAAGGGGTGCGATAAGACATATCACAATCTAATATTCTTTTTAAAGGCATGCAACATGATATATCATAATCTAAATACATACATACTTAAATATAAATTCATACATATACATACATACATACATATTTCGAGGGATGCAACACAATATATCATAATCTAATATATATATATATATATATATATATTTATAGTGGCAAATTATTGTTACAAAAACGGGGATTAGGGTTTCACATTTGGGGGTGGGCTCAAGGTCTTCTATCCTCACTTCCTTTAATTTCTCCCATTTCTTCTCTTATTTAGAGAAAAATGAGGATGAGTGATTTTGAAAGGAGGTATTTTCATTTTCAATCTCAGTTTTTCATTTTTTTAATTTTAATTTTTTAATTTTTTGTTTTTTTTTTAATTTTTTTATTTATATATTTTATTAAAATTTTTAAATAAATATAATATTTTATTATAAATATAATATAATTAAAATTTTAAATAATAAAAAAATAAAAATATTTTTTAAAAAGAAAATATAATTTTTTTTTGAAAAAAATAGGAAATGAGATTCTCACCTATCCCTATTTTAATTTAGGGATGAAAATCGTTCCTACACTATTTTTTTTCATTTTTTTTCAAAATTTTCCTCCAAATAAGATTGAGAGGGTGAAAAAATAAAATCTCAAAGTAAAATGTATAATTTTAACAGACATAAACAAGAAGAGGAGTCGACCTTCAATTAGAGGACTTGAACTCATATTTTCTAAATGAATGGCGTGGGTGTCGAATTATAAGAGATTGATAAACTAATACTTTAAAATTTTGTTTTTGTTTACCTATGCTCGATAGGGACATATATTAATGGATTGAATGAGATTTACTGCGTACACTCGTTTCTTTGTGCAGGGATTATGTTAATGTTCACCCTTTGCTTTAAGAAAAACTCTTGTTCACCAAAAATTTTAATAGACAGTTATAATTTGGATATATAATGCATTGAAACTTGTATCTATGGGTCAAATATTGTATCAATATATTAAATGCAATCGGTCTAAATCATATTTTAAGCCACAGTTGAATAAAACCTTATTCTATAGCCAAATGCACGCGCATATGTTCGTGCGCTATACCTAATAACAAGGAATTAGGGCAGGAGAGTTCTTAAAAGTGAACTATCATAACATAAACATGCCATTTTATTTATTTTCTAAGTTGAAAATATGCAAATCCCTCATGCCCCAATAAGTCCTAAAAGCAACCTAGTGTGAGTAGAACTTTTTTTTTTTTCTTTGTATGACGGTTTGCGGAGGTTGTTGGAACAAGGAAAGAGGCAAAAAGGACACGGAACTCAAGGTAACTAAAGCCTTGATTTCTATTGGTCTTCCTCCCGGAGAAAGTTGATTTCTATTGCTTTTGTTAGGCCATGTTCCAATATGAAAATTTATAGAAATTTCAATAGAACTAACTCTTTGAATTCCCTAGACCTTAGGTCTTCACTTTACTGAGTGGGAAAATAGTCCTCTCTCTTTTTGAATACGCATGATATGAAACCATTACTGTAAGTCATATGCACAGCCGAATCATGTTTTAGCATACACCACCAGGCAAGCTTCTGGTGAACAATTTCTTTTGTTTATATGGCATACAGCCAATTAACAAATTTATTTTCTTCTCATTGACTATTCAATCTACAAAGACCTAATTTTTCTGAAGTTCCTAACTCATTATGAAGATGATAAGCCTGTACCCACCAAAAATAATAAGCAAGTCTATCAATTTATGCTCTTCACATCAACTTTTCAGGTCGTAGGAACAATCAGCGTTGAATTGTTCTAAAGATGGTAGACATAGACAACGATCGAGGTGATAAGGCTTATCAGAACCTGATTTTTGGTCAATGTGGAATTTATACACGATGTGTTCCATGATCCATACGACAATTATATATGTCTTTTCATGATTCGGAGTAGTCAGACTGACAGCCACAGAAAATATTAGTGCTTAGATCCTTGAAAGGCCTAAGCACTAATATTTCTCTTTTTATTATTCTACTTTAACCACACTTGTACAAAAGCTTTTAGCCTATGGCTATTTCACGAATCATGTGAGATATAATTTAATTTTAAGGCAGAATGGATAAACCCTTAATCGAATTTTAACAGTTTTTGATGTGATAAACATAGGGATAATAATTCTGTCGTCTTCTGATCTCGCCTGTGTTTTTAAAGATTTTATGTCTAATATTCATTAATGATATAATATATGGTTGAGTTTTAATTTCTTTTATATTCTTATCTAATAACCACCAATCATAAGCCTAAATTCTTTCTTCGATTGATAAGATTCATAAACAAAATTGTAAAACCATTGGCAAATGAAAATATTAACTTTGAGGACATAATTATAGATAAAAGAGATATATAAGAAATAACAATCAATGATTCAGTTCACGCAATGGTGTAAACCCATCAGTGTTTGAATTAATCTAAGATTTACAATGGTTTTTGCCCATCTTATGTGTAAGGTTCCTTCGTTTCGCTGCATGACACTTAACTACTCGTAAAATTGATATGGGGATAATTTGTTTTCTATTAAGAAGTAGACTCCGAGGTTATCTTACAATCAAAAAGAAAAAAGAAAGAAAGAATGCAACTGATTTGATAGCTTTCTTTGTAAAGGTAACGTATAGACTGTAGCGTCTTCTTTGGTGCGCTCTATCTTCATTTTGATTAGATTATTGACCTCGATCAATTTTCCCTCATTAAAGTACAAAAATACATGAAAGGAGAGAAAAGATCAAAATTCAGTAATTTGTGTGTTGGTAAAACAAAAAAAAAAAAAACTGCACAATAAAAGCTTGATCCACGATTTGTCACAAATAAGCTAACGTGTCTCCTCGTAGTTCATATGGGTTGCGCTTGCGCAACAACCAAATTGGAGCACCAAAGTCAGAAATTAAACAATGGATTTGTGCCGGTCCATACGTTGTGTTGCACACATTACCTTGAAATAATAATATAAATTATAATTTATTAATGAATGATGAGCAATATCCAAACAAGCTTAGCACCTTTACTTCATTAAAATTGAAGAAAATCCTCCCTTAGTGGCAGTGATCAGTTCACTAAACGAGTAGGTGGATATGAGAAAACCCATTGGCCAATAAAGAGTTGGTTCTGTTGATGTTGAAGACAAACAAGATGCAAGTAGATGTGGCAGTTCCCTTGTTGGGTGCATTTTTTTCTGGTGCTTAAAAGATGATGCATATATGGGGTTAATGCTTTAAAACATAGCGTCGTCATACATTACTATTTATGTAAAATATATCCAAGTAAATGAAGATAATTGGCATATATTTTTAAGATCTTATAAAAATGATTAAACCCTAAATGCAACTAGATATATGTAAGATCTTCTGTGTCCGATAAAAAAATATAAGGAATAATCAAATGGATGATTTCCATCTCATTGTTCAACTAAATAAAGTTGGAATCCAGGTCATTTTTCAACAAACCAAGTTGGTTGTTTAGTTTCTTTGATATCAATAAATGATGATCATATTCATTTCCGAAGTTGCGGTCATCAGATTATCACAACCCACAACCCACAACCCACAAGAGGCTAGCTAGGTTCGCCACAAAACTCCATGGTTCAACTTTGTGATGATGAGATTCCTAGAAAACGGTTCAACTTTTTTCATATATTTTAGAGGGCACTACCAATTTGTAAAATATACCGCAATTTCTTTCCACTTAATTTGTCGCTTTTTGTGATGATTGATTGACTGACTGGCCGGCAGGCAAATGCAAAGATCGATCAAGAACGTGGTCAATGTTTACAAAGATACATTGCCATGTGTTGCTCCTTGATTTCCCTTTCTCTTAACCATGACTACATATGTATCCATTTGTTGCAGACTTTGTAACAGTTAATCATCTGACAATCAAACAATTAAAATGAAATGATGTAACTATCTTTTGTTCACGAATGTGATGTAAGCCGTAGCCCAAGAAATAGTTTCATGGAATTTCAAGATAGGGAGAGGTTGTGAATAATATTATGATCTACATATTTATTTATGTTTAATTTTGGGTCATATTGATAATCTTAAATTACATAGATATTTGATCATTTTTTTTGATAAATTAACATACCTATTGAAGATTATTATTCAAATAATTTGCTTAGATTAATTCTATTTTAAAAAGATTATTAGTCTTTAAAAAAAATATATTTTAAAGGGTTATGATTAAGAGTCCTAATTTTTTTTACACAATTTATATACCATTAGATTAATTCTATTTAAATAGTTGAGGTTGTATTTCACATGTACATTAATTATAATGTATTAATGGTATATATTAAAGTTGATCTCAATAATTAAAAGTGTATTAATTTAATGGTTTTGAAATTATAATAAAAAATTATATAAAGTTAGAAGAGACTCCCAATTCTTTCTCTATTTTAAAATAGATTTTGCCATATTTAGTATTTAAATTAGAAGAGAATCTTAATGGCTATAAAATTTAGAGGTTATAACATTTTCAACATGAAATCTTTATATCCCTTGGAGATCAAAGCTTAAAAGACTAGTAATTGTATTGAAGCAATGAAGTAATTAATGTAAAAGCATTTATTTATGAGCCAGATTGCTAAAGAAAGGCAGAGAAAAGTCTTAATTCCACATTAATTAATTTGATAAGAATCTTAATAAAAGTTTATTGATCAAAATCTTTATAATTCAAAAGGTTATTGTTGAATGCTTTATATTCCTTTTTTTTTTTTTTACTTTAATATATTGAATTTTCTCATTAATTACATCCAAGATCATTAATAAAGACAGAATCAAAGCTCATACATAAAGAATCATATATCAACATGTAAAATCAAATTCTAACTTCTTTTATTTTATTATTCTCTTCAATTTAAATTATTTATTTACTTAATTTGGTAAGCAATTTTATGGGTATATCCCCAAATTGAGCTGTATGCTTTATTGCTTTTCATTCATGAGTTTCTAAATATATTATCACCCAAGAGTCAAAAAGTTCTATTTGTGTAAACCGTGATAAGGAATAAGAATTTTTAAGTGTGAACGTTTACATTTTCTTAAATTTGGAGTCTTGCTTTTATTTTAAAATTATTTTTATGATAAGGAATAAGAATTTTTAAGTGTGAACGTTTACATTTTCTTAAAATTGGAATCTTGATTTTTTTGTAAAATTATTTTTAAAAAAAATTGTCATTTCAATGTAACAAATTAAATTAAAATTTAATTTTAACTAGAACTTTTGGATCGTTTGCAAGAGAGAAAGGCTTTGGTAATGAAAATACGGAATGGATTCAACATATAATAACCTGGAAATTGATGTAATAATCTATGCTGTTCATGACTAGTTGTGACTGTGTTTCAACAATTAACCTCTCAATTGGAGTCTCCACCATCCAAATCCAACCCTTTTAAGTTCATGCAAGAATAGTCTAGAAGCTGCCTAATACATCCCTGTCAGATGCCATAAAAACTGGCCAACCAGATAAAAATCAAGCTGCCACGTAGGACTTTTTGCCCTTATTCTCTTAATATTCTAAACTGATAATCTTCCCCGTGTAAAAAATTAGCCTAGCTCCCATGAGTATAAATACCCAAGTGATTCTCCTTGTCCTCCATCCTGCAGTTTTCAATCGAAAAGCTTTTTATCTATGCATCTAAACTTGTTTGTTTTGTTTCAATAATGGATTTTGTATTGAAGGCGACGCTTTATCTTACTGTAATACTTTATGCTTTAGTATTTGCGGAGCCTGTTCTTGGTAAACGTTACCCAAAGACTGGCGACAACGGATTGAACCCATCGGAAAATGGGGATCTTGTGACAAACTTGCCTGGCCAGCCTGATGTAGATTTCCGGCACTACGCCGGCTATGTCACCGTGAATGAGAAATATGGAAGGGCACTCTTTTACTGGTTCTATGAAGCCATGGTTCGCCCTGAAGAAAAACCATTGGTGCTGTGGCTTAATGGCGGTAAGCATGGAATTATTTTTCATTATTGATAATCTTTTCTTGTCCTTCCTCCAGCCAAACGGCATATTCCAATGAATGCTTAGCAGTTAAGTGGCCTTCAAACGTTTCTTTAAATTAAAATTTTCATCCAGACTTGATCTAGAATGAAAGTAACTGATCTTCTGACTAGTTTAAAGCTTATGCATCTTCTCTGCTGAAGATGCTACCTAATTTAGTCAGACTGGTTCGAAGAAAGGAATTAAAGAAGAAAATAATTATAATTTTTGCTCAAAATTTGATTTATATTTGTGTAATATTTAAAAATAAAAATAAAAACATTACAAGGTTTCAAAATCTACTATCATATTACTAATTAGTATTCTATTATCATCCTTTTATCAAAATCTATGTATCCATGTGTGTGTGTGTGTGTAGAGAGGAATTGCTGGTTTCTGAATATTTAAGTTTTGCCTAGTCCTCAGGTCGTCAGACAGACCCCACTCGGCATAATTAAACACACTTTTCCTAATAGAAAATGAATTAAAATGTTCCTTAAGGATATATATGATTGTAGTTCCTTTTCCTTATCTCTAAGTCGAGGTCATTACTTTCTTTCTTTCTTTATCTTCCATCCAACTCATCCAATAAGAATAACAGGTCTTTCTAATTTCTTATATTCTATGTTCTCTAATGAGGTGACAAGATTCTTTATGTTCAAGGTCCTGGATGTTCTTCTGTGGGATATGGAGCAACACAGGAGATTGGCCCTTTTATAGTGGACGCTGATGGCCGCGGACTTAAATTTAATCCCTATTCCTGGAATAAAGGTACGAGGTGTTTAATAATTATTATTTTCAGATAATTCACACGTCATACGCATAAGTTTGCATCTATTCTCTTGCTTATTTTTCACAGGCAGACCAATTATGCATCGCATAAATTTTTATACCTGAATATCACCCTTTCTTATATGTCATTATTGATGAACATGAACGCACTGCTGCATATATGATTATAATAAGATTTGTATTTCAAATTTATTAATATTTATGTATGATTGTGCAGAAGCCAACATGTTATTCCTGGAATCACCGGTTGGAGTTGGCTTTTCTTACTCCAATACAACTAGTGATTATAATATTCTTGGTGATAACTTTACAGGTGAGAGTTATGCAATTATATCTGACACTATATCTTGCAAATTCTTTATTAGTAATTGTTGGTGAAAAGTGCAACTACCTAGTGATACACTATTGTTTTTATTCAAATTATAATTAATATAAGGTTTATGTAACTTGTTTGCATTAATTTTCTCACATGTCCTTATGATTTTGAATCTGCTTTTGTTTTTAATGTGCGTTCGTTTTGTTCTTTCTATTAGCGAATGATGCTTATGCTTTCCTGTGCAAGTGGTTCCTCAAGTTCCCATTATACAGAAAGAGAAATTTTTACATTGCTGGAGAGAGCTATGCGGGCATGTTCTCCTTAACAACTCGTAATTTGATCGAATAGCCATCTGTATATCCTAATTTCCTGATTGACATGTATATATATTTACAGGGAAATATGTTCCAGAGCTGGCTGAGCTAATCCATGATAAGAACAAGGATCCTTCCCTCTATATTGATCTCAAGGGTATTTTGGTATGTTGGATTAATTAAGCTAATGCCATATTAAAAAATACATCTTAGTGTTCTAACACAATATTAATAGCCATTCACTTTTTTATTGTTGCACCCTCATTCTCTCGACCAATCCAGCTCCTGATGAGTGTCTCTACCATTTACACACTTTCTTTTTCTCTTTTGAATTTTTGTTGCTAGTTCTTTTACATTTTAAATCAAGTGACAACCAAGAATATTTTTTTTCCCCAAACAGACGATACCATTTTAATTTGTTTTCACTTCTATGCACAGCACCATACACTATCATTCATCAGTTTATTGCATCAAGCACCACTATAAATTCCCATTTGAACACAGTCATTAGATAGACAACAAATCTAAAATATAAAATATTAAACAACATAAATCTAATTCAAATTTCTTCCACTATAAATTAATAAATTGCAAAAGTCTCCCTTAGACTCCTGCAATGAACCAATTCATCATTGTGTTGATTACATTGCTGCCATCATTTTTTATTTGACAGTCTCCAACTACTCTCTTTGTACAGTTGGGAAATCCTGAAACATCTCGTGCTGATGATTGGCGAGGTCTTGTGGATTATGCTTGGAGCCATGCTGTGATATCAGATGAAACTCACAAAATAATCAGTAGAAGCTGTGATTTTAATAGCGATGATCCATGGAGCAACGATGATTGTAATGACGCGGTGGGTGAAGTACTCAAACAGTACAAGGAGATAGATATCTACAGCATCTACACCTCAGTTTGCATGACTAATTCGATGGATTCAGTTTACAGATCAATGCAAGTTATGACGAAACGAACATCCAAAATGGTATAAGCAAAATTTTGTGTATTTAAAAGTTTAGTGAGGCATCAATTTTTCTTAATATTACAGAAATGACATACAGATACCTAGGATAATGAGTGGTTACGATCCATGCCTGGATGACTATGCAAGAGCCTTCTACAATAGTCCAGATGTTCAGAAAGCTTTACATGTTAGTGATGGTCGCCGGCTGAGGAACTGGAGCATCTGCAAGTAATTCATTTATCTCCCTCGATCCGCTCCTTTATGGTTAAATTCATTATGCTGACTGATTAACTGAACAATTATCGTCATATTTTTTTTATACAGTGTTAGCATATTTGACGGGTGGTCGGAATCTAATCCATCTGTTCTTCCTATATATACCAAGCTTATCGAGGCTGGACTTAGAATATGGGTTTACAGGTTAATTATCTCTGCTTCACATCGTTTCTAGAGATTGTGATGACTTAATATTTATTATGCTGTTTGTTCTTATTTCTTTTGGTTGGTTCAGTGGAGACACAGATGGAAGAGTTCCTGTATTATCCACAAGATACAGCTTAAACTCTCTGGGACTTGACATCACTAAGGCTTGGAGGCCCTGGTATCACCAGAAGCAGGTCGGAGGCTGGGTTCAGGAATACGCAGGGCTTACATTTGCAACAGTTAGAGGGGCAGGCCATGCAGTGCCAATCTTCAAACCTAGCGACTCGCTGGCACTCTTCTCATCCTTTCTCCTCGGGGAATCTCTGCCTGCAGTGCGATAAACCATAGCGCTATAGCCGACAGAAGATTGTCCGCGTAGTTTTCTAAAGATTTTGCTCTTAGTATACAGCATCTTTTTTGTTGCAAAGTATAGTGAAACTAATAAATAACATGGCACAAAAGAGCTGGTTCCTGTGTACTATATTGTAACACCCTTTCCCTTTCTTTGTGCCGATGTGGTCGCCAATAAATAATAACATTTATGGAGGGGAAATTTGGATATATTTGGCCGTGTCTTCACTCAAAAATTGAATTCCTGCTTTGTGCTAATCTTAAATCATGCAAAAATATTAAAATTTAATTCATATACTTCTATAAATATTTCTTAATCACAAAAACATTTTTGAACAAACTTACAAAACTTAATAACAACGAAAATCTTAAATTCTAAGGATCCAAGGAACAAGCTTAGTCAAATTCTTTTGCTATAAGCTTAACTTCAATTTTCTGGGAGTTCAGCCAAATCCCTTCGCTATGAGTTTAACTTCTATTATTTGAGAATCGTAATAAATTAAAATGAATTTTAAGTTCAGTAAATATACTAATTTTTCATATAAACAATATATATATATATATTTATATATACTTTTATACAATGCATGAAGATGATATGACATTAGGTGAAAATTATGATCATTTTAAAAGTTTAAAAACACTTAAACACTATAAAAGTTCATTATAAAATTTATTAGAAATATCTTCATTTAATTACTACTTAGTAAGATTTTACTTATCACTTATCACTGATTAAGACAATGTCACTCATCGATGATATATCGTATGTGGGATAAATGCAAGTGAGACATATGATTTCAAAAACAATGAACATTCGTGCTTGAAGGTAAGCGCCATTCTCCCACTCTAATCAGCTGTGAGTCCTCTCACACGCACAAATATGTAGTCACACGAATGTGAAAACACACTATACTCAAGGGTATCCCTAAAAGTTTCTCTTATATTATACGGTACAATTAACAATACTTATTAATATATCATATACCAAACTCAAAGGAATATCCACACTTATAAAGATTCCTTATAAACTTGTAATTGCCTACTAAGTAAGTAATGAAGTTTGATACCCTAGCACATAAATCTTAACTTTCATTAACACTTTTCTTACAAAATCACTTATCACTTAAAACACAATGCATATGTTCATGCTTTAATATTAATGCACGTGACTTAAAAGCAATCACAATAACACATAACCATGAAAATCAATATTTTCATAATAATTTATAATTGAAAATATTCTTGAAAATAGATCAAAAACATACATACGTTTATTGTGATTCTTTTAAAAAGTATAGTATACTTACTTTTTGACAATCACAACTAAGCTAACTTAAATACTTTGATATATAATTAAAGATTTACATTCATAAGGCTTGTATACACTATCACAAAATACAATATAACTCATTAGACCTTATAAGTATAACTTACATCATCCAATTTATTTGATAACTTAATATTCCTAAACTCTCCAAAATTGACTTTATGTTATTTCTTTATTTTTCTTTTACTTTAAATGACATTATTTCCTAATGAAATCATAACATAATATTTAAGAAATATAATATAAAATTAAATAAAAATATTAATTCCTAGCTCCTCTTAAAACTATTTCTTTTCATATTTTAAATTTGATCACTTATTCTAACAATGTTAGAAAATATATTGAGTAATCCCTATTATTTGATTTTTTGAAAATATAATACATGTTGAAATATCTTATAATTTTTTAGAGGTGATATAGACATATATATATATATATATATAGTAAGGAATTAAAAGTTTTGAGACTAAATTCATCTTATAAATAGTTTAAACAAATTTAATTTTAAAATCTTCAAATTCTACTAACAAAAATCGGTAGTGAGCTATGTTCATTTATAATTTTATAACAATTCAAAAATAAAGAATTTGACCCTAAAATTTTAATATGATGTAGCAAACACAATTATTAATTAGTATATAAAATATCATAATTTTTGAAGATAATATGATTAACTAAAATAATTTCGTCTTTAACTAGTTTACAAAAATAAGTAGTTTTCAATATCCTATGGTTAATTTTGAAAAATCATTAAATATTAAAAATATAATATTTTTTTATGAAAAAAAATTCATAATAACCTAAAGATGTCTAATTTATTTACATAAATCAGTTTAGTCAAATTCATAACACATGATTTTAAAAAATTTACGGACTGAACTACTGTCATATATCAACTATATGTTAATTTTCTTTTCCTCCATTATTACTCCACAAAACAATGTCTGTAATTGTTAATTATAAAAAAAAATTAAAGTCTAATGTAATGATCGAAATTTCACGTAATTGTTAAAATAAAATTTTGGTGGCCGAGATAAATATATATATATATATATATATATAACAGATAAATAATTCAAAAAGTGAGTAAATCATTTTTGATTATTACAATTTCAAGTTGGGTTTAGAAAATAAAATGTAAAAACAAACCCATTTAATTAACAATTTTGGGCCAAGTATTATATATATATATATATAGAGAGAGAGAGAGAGAGAGAGAGATCAAGCCCAAATTCATGATTAAATCCAAGTCACATTCAAACTTGAATCCAAAATCCAATTTATGTTAAACAAAATCTAAGCACAAAATTTTGTCAATTTTAAGCCCAATTAAAATGGAAGACCCAGCCCACTTTCTATAATATTTAAACACCATTTTCTTTATTTTGTAAGCATCTTCTTCAATTAAAAAATGATAGAAATGTAGAGTGAATTTTAGAATAAGAGTAAGAGTTAATGAAAAACTGAGAGAGAGAGAGAGAGAGAAAGAGAGAGAGAGAGAGAGAGAGAGAGAGAGAGCAATGAGAGAAGAAAGAAAATTCAGCAAGGAAAAAGAAGGAAAAGATGGAATGGCCAAGAGAGGAAGAGGTCTTGCTTGGCCGATCAATCGAGATCGAGAGAGAGAGAGAGAGAGAGAGAGAGAGAGAGAGAGAGAGAGAGAGAGAGAGAGAGAGAGAGAGAGAGAGAGAG
>JAXCLQ010000004.1:5988625-6028781 GCA_035584115.1 Cedrela odorata
ATGTGACAGAAAAAATAATATAAATCCTCAATCGTTTCAAGTTTATACTTAAATAGAAACGAGGCTTATGATTGATGAGTAATAGAAAAAAATAAATAAATTTTGATTATATATTATAATACAGACTATATATTGCACTCTATTATTTCTTTTTAAAGAGGTGCAACACCATATATATCATAATCTAATTTTTTAATAATTATTTTTAAAGGATGCAATGCAACATGATATTTGACAATCTATTGGAATTAGAAGAACATTTATTGTTGAACTAGTGGTAGCGGGGACAAATGTGATTTTATTGATATTGAAATAAAACAAGATCCTTTCCTGATATGGATTATGACAACTCATATGATCAAAATTAAATAACTAAAATTATAGTTTTTAATTAATTTATCTTTTATTATTATCCATATATAAAATGTAAAGTTAATTAATAAATTTTATTTTATGCCATATATTTAAAAGATAAGAATATAAAAAATAGGTGAGGATTTTAGTTCATTAAAATATACTCTCTCTCTCCTCTTTTTAAGTTGATATTTTTAATTAAATATCTTACAATACCCATAATATTTTGTGTTTTACCATGCTTAATTAGGGAAATATAAAATTTTGATTTTAATCTTATTCTTAAGAGCATTACTCTATTTTTCATCATGTACTTTTAAGCCAAACTTGAATAAAACCCTATTCTATAAAGCAATAAATTCAGGGAAAATATATGAGCGTGCGCAATACCTAATATCAAGGAATTAGGGCACTAGAGTACTTAAAAGCTGGAACTCAGATTGCAGAAACATGCCCATTTTATATTTTCTAAGTTGAAAACATGCAACCCCTTTTGCCTCCAATAAGTCCTAAAAGCAACAAAGTGAGATTATTTTTTTATTTGTATTACAGGTTTGTGGAGTTCGTTGGAACAGGGAAAGAAGCATAAACGGCAGGGAACTCAAGGTAATAAAGCCTTGATTTCTGTTAGTCTTCCTCGTGAAGAAGGTTAGTTCACTCTTCAGCAAAAAGAGAAGATTTTTTTTTTTTTTTTGGAAAAAAAAGTGTGTTATCACATGTTATAGGTATGTCAAATGAGGATTGCCATGACCCAGCAGTTTTGCTTTTGTTAGGCCATGTTCCAATATGAAATTTGTAGAGATTTCAAATGGCAAGGCCTTTACTTTACTAGGTGGGGAGATAATTTTCTCTCTTTTTGAACACGCATGATATGAAACCATTAGTGGGTAAGACTGTATGTCATATGTGAGCACAATCATCTTCTCAGAAGCTTCTGGTGAATAAATTCTTCTGTTCATATGGCACACAGCCGATTAACAAATTTATTATCTTCTCATTGACCATACAGTCTACAAAGACCTAATTTTTCCGAAGTTCCTAACTCATTATGAAGATGATAAGCCTGTACCCACTAAAAATTAAAAAGCAAGTCTAACAATTTATTCTCTTTAAATCAACTTTTCAGGTCATAGTATCAATCTACATTCAATTGTTCTAAAGACGGTAAACATAGACAAGAACGATCGAGGTGACGAGGCTTATCAAAACCTGGCTTTTGGTCAAATGTGGAATTTATGCACAATGCGTTCCATGATCCTTATGACAATTATATTTGTGTCTTTTCATGATCCGGAGTGGTCAGACTGACAGACAGCCACTGAAAATACGAACGCTGGGATGAGAGATTAGATCCATGAAAGGCCTTCGCACTACTTATCATTTTTTTATTCTACTTTAACCACACTCGTATGTATGTTCAAGACAAAAGCTTTTAGCCTATAGCTATTTGACTAATCATGTGGGATATAATTTACATTTCAGGCAGAATGGATAGACCTTCAATCGGATTTTAACAGTTTTTGATTTGATAAACATAGAGATAATATTGCTCCCACGATTTTATCTCTGCTGTATTTTTAAAGGTCTAATGTGAAGTATGTTAAGTTTCCATATTAAAATGGTTGAATTTGAGTTAGTTTTTAAGCAAACAAAAACCTTGTGCCAACCTAAGGCAAAGTGGGCACTTGAACGGAGTGTTGACAGAATAGTTGTGTCAACTTAAGGCCAAGTAGGCACTCAAGCGGAGTGCTAACATAATGATTGTGCCAACTTAAGGCTAAGTGAGTACTCGAGTGGAGGGTTGACAAAATGTGGGCGTCAAACCTAGTGGTAGCTTCTCGCTTGAGCGTTCGTTAGTTTTTTAGCTAAAAACCTAATTTTTTTAGGAGGCTTAATCTTATAAAAACATCTTTTTTTTTTCATTTCCGGCAAGTTAGAAAAGTATTTTTATAATATACCATTACCTTATTATTGAGAGAAATTAATCAAATTCCTTAGTGAATGAGATTTTCCAATTGTGTATTCTTTTTTTTACTACCATCTTTATCCTTACATTAAATCCAACTAAAACTTTTTTAGAATTCTAATTATTGTTAGTGGCTAGAGTTATAGTTTTGTGAACATGTTTTTTAAGGATTTCATTGATAAAAAAAGATTTCAAAATTATGAAGACGAGACTATTTAGAGTGGATTATTTGTCAAGATAATCAGATTTAAGTGTCAAGAGTTCTTATATTAAATTATCGGTTATAAGTTTTTCTTTACTAGTGTAATATTTTAGTGCATTCTGTGTCAACCCAGATGGCTTTTATTATGTGAAGAGTTCTTCAGAAGGTTTTTATTTATAAACAAATTTTTGACTTTTTGTTTTACTTTAACTTATTACTCTTGAATTTGTTTCTTATTTTTAGTTTTACATTATTGTTTATCTATTTTTTATTGATCTAGGTACAATAAATTTTAACATATTTTAATTTGTTATTAGTTTAAGTTTTCTATTGTATAAAACACCTTTCACCCTACTCATGTATTCTAGGTTCTCAATTTAAGTTTTTCAAAATATTCATTAATGATATAACATATGGTTGAGTTTTAATTTCTTTTATATTCTTCTCTAATAACCAGCTATCATAAGTCTAAATTATATCTTCAATCTAATGGTTTCCAATATGATATATATATATATATATTGGTTTCTAAAATTTTGTTTATAAATCTTATCTTTGTTGACTGATGTATGCCACCTAAATATAAGTATTGGGGATAAGATTGAAAATCAAATATATATATATATATATATCATTGGCAAATGAAAATACTAACTGAAAGGCCATAATTATTTAGGGAAAAAGATATATAAGAAGTAACAATCAGTGATTCAGTTCATGCAATGATTTAAACCCTTCAGTTTTTCAATTAATCGAAGAATTACAATGGATTAATTGGGCACGTCTTATGTGTAAGGTTCCTTCTTTTGGCTACATGAAACTTCATGTAAGTTGTAAATTGTAGTTGATTTGATATGGGGATAATTATTTTTTTTTTCTATTTAGGAGTAGACTCCGAGACTATCTTACAATCAAAATGAAAGAAAGAATGCAGCTGATTTGATAACTTTCTTTGTAAAGGTAATGTCCACTGTAGCGTCTTGTTTGGTGCGCTCTATCTTCATTTTGATTAGATTATTGACCTCGATCATTTCTTTCCATTAAAGTACAAAAATACAAGAAAGGAGAGAGAAGCTGTAGCCTGTCAAAATTCAGTAATTTGTGTATTGGTATACAAAAAGTTGCACAATAAAAAAGCTTGATCCTCGATTCGTCACATATAAGCTAACGTGTCTCCTCTTAGTTCATATAGTTGAGCTTGCGCAACAACCAAATTGGAACACCAAGGTCAGATGTCAAACAATAAATTTGTGCCAGCCCATACTTGTGTTACGCTCAATATATTGAAACAATGTTAAATTATAATTTATTAATGAATGATGAGCTATATCCAAACAAGCTTAGCACTTTCATTACTTCATTAGTGGCAGTGAATGGATACAAAAACGAACGATAAGTACTCTAAACGACTAGTTAGAAATGAGGAAATCCATTGGCCAATTAATATAGAGTTGGTTCCGTTGATGAAGACAAACAAGATGCATGTAGATGTGGCAGTTTCCTTGTTGGGTAGAGTTTTTTCTGGTACTTAAAAGACGATGCATTTTTGGGGTTAATGCTGTAAAGCATAGTGCCATACATTACCATTTATCTAAAATATATCAAAGAGAATGAAGGCAATTAGAATATATATATATATATATATATAGGTTTTAAGATCTTATAAAAATTATTAAACCCTAAAAGCAACAACATATTTGTAAGATCTTGTGTGTTAGATAAAGAAAATAGGGAGTAATCAATGGATTATTTCCATCTCATTTTTCCACTAAATAAAGTTGGAATCCAAGTCATTTTTCGACAAACCAAGTTGGTTGTTTAGTTTCTTTGATATCTAGAAATGAGGATCACAGTCATTTTCGAAGTTGAGGTCATCGGATTGTCACAACCCACAACTACAAGAGGCTAGCTAGATTCGCCACAAAACTCCATGGTTCAACGTTGTGATGATAAGATTCCTAAAATCAGTTGACTTTTTTTCATATATTTTAGAGGGCACCGCCAATTTTCAATATATATCACAATCTCTTTCCACTTAATTTGTCGCTTTTTGTGATGATTGATTGACTGGCAGGCAAAGATCAAGAACGTGGTCAATGTTTACAAAGATAAAATTGCCATGTGTTGCGCCTTGTTTTGCCTCTCTCTTAATCATGAATACATATGTATCCGTTTGTTGCAGACTTCGTAACAGTTGTTCATCTTACAATCAAATAATTAAAATGAAATGACGTAACCATCTTTTGTTCACCAATGTGATGTAAGCCCTTGTAGAGGAAATTGTTTAATGGAATTTCAAGATCGGGAGAGGTGACTTGGAAATGAGAATGAACAAGAGAAATGATTTTGTATTGGCAGGTTGTTTGCTGTAAATTTCTCTTATTGAAGAAGATGACTACAATGTACAAATTTATATATTGAAGAGTTAATTAGAGAACAAGAAAACAAAAGTACAAATGAAACCTATCCCTTTAAATACAAAACAGATGTAACAATTTCAGCCATTTGATTCAAATCTATTGTAACATTATGTCTTCTTTTGATCCTTCACCATAGCTGTTGTAGAAATGCATTGTGTCCAAATCATTTTCAAGAATGTTTGTCCACTGTATCTGCAAGAGTGAGGTACTGTCTTTATCTTCATTTGTAGCCACATCAGCACCTTCATTTGCAGCCACTTCAGCATCTTCATTTGCAGCCACATCAGCATACAAAATGTTGCCAGCATTAACAAGGTGGTGAATGACTTGTCTACAATCATTCAATAACATTATGAAATCTTTATAGCCCTTGGAAATCAAAGATTATAAGAATAGTATCATATTTAAGTAATGAAGCAATTAATGTAAAAGCATTTATGAGTCATATTCTATAGAATAGAAAGGCAGAGAAAAGTCTTAAATTCCACATTAATAACTTGAAGAGAATCTTAATAAATTTGATTGATCGAAATCTTTATAATTCAAAAAGTTATTGTTGAATGCTTTATATTCTCTCTTTTGACTTGAATATATTGAATTCAATATCATAAAGCTGCTGATTTTGAATATTAATAACAATAATGTTTCCATTCAAAGAAATTCATACAGCTGAATTACATCCAGGATGATTGATAAAGACAGAAGCAAAGTTCATACAAAAATTAAGATTCTCTTTAATTAAAATTATTTATTTATGTACTTGTCTTGGTTCTCTTTTTATCTGTTTCCCTTATTATATAATAAAGAAATCTCCATCCTGATCATCTTTGTTATTTAATTATATATTATACTCTCTTTGATTTTAATTATTTCCTTAAATTATAAATAAATCTCAAATCTTCCATATAATATGAACGTAAGGAATGTTTGACGAAGTCTTGGAATTATTTGAGTATGATTTCCGAAGATCACACGCTCATACTTACCTTCCCAAATAGAGCTATATGCATTATTACTTTTTCTTTGTTAATTTCTTAAATTCAATCACCAGATTCTAAATATATAATCACCAAAGAGTCAATAAGTTCTATTTAAGGCTAATTGCTTCAACATAACAAATTAACAATATATATATATATATATATATTTAACATAAAATTGTTGGGTCAAATTTAAAAACAACAGCCACGTTCGCGAGGTAGAGACTTTGATAATGAAAACACAGAATGGATTCATCATATAATAACCTGGAAATTGATTTAATCTAGGTAGTTCATGATCTGTTGTGTGCGTGTTTCAACAATTATCCTCGCAATTGGAGTCACCACCATCCAACTCTTTTAAGTTCATGCAAGAATAGTATGGAAGCTGCCTAATACATCCCTGTCAGATGCCATAAAGTGTCCTAACCGATAAAAATCAGGCTGCCACCTAGGATTTTCTCCTCGTTTTTTCTATTTTTAGCTTAAGCAGAGGTGATTGATACGTGCTATAATTAATAATGATCGATTTAAATTGTATTTTGATAAAATTTACAAATTAATTATATATTTTATAGCCTAAATCCCACGAGTATAAATACCCAAGTGATCTTCCTTGTCTTCCATCCTGTTTTCAACCGAAAAGCTTTTTCTAGTCATCTAAACTTAGTTTGTTTTGTCTCAATAATGGATTTTGTATTCAAGTTGACGCTTTGTCTTACCTTAATACTTATTGCTTTAGTATCTGCGGAGTCTGTGCTTGGAAATCGTTACCTAAAGGCTGGCGACAACGGATTGAACTCATCGGAAAATGAGCATCTTGTGACTAACTTGCCTGGCCAGCCGGAAGTAGATTTCAGGCACTACGCCGGCTACGTCACCGTGAATGAAAAGTATGGCAGGGAAATGTTTTACTGGTTCTATGAAGCCATGATTCGCCCCGAGGAAAAACCATTGGTGCTGTGGCTTAATGGAGGTAAGCATGCAATTATTGTTCTGTATTGATAAGCTTTTATTGTCCTTGTTCCAGCCAAGCGTCATAATACGATGAATGCTTGGCAGTTAAGTGGCCTTCAAACGTTTCCTTAAAGTAAATATCTCCGTCAGACTTGATCTTGAATGAAAGTAGCTTATCTTCTGGCTAGTTTAAAGCTTATGCATCTTCTCTGATAAAGATGCTGCCTAAATTAGTCCGGCTGGTTCGAAAAAAGGAATAAAGAAAAATAAAAATAATGCTGAAGTATGTTTACGAGTTTCGACAGTGTTATGACTGGTAAATTTCTTTTGATATGATATATACAAATGGTTTGAAATTTGAGTTCTACTCAGAATTTAATCATCCTTTTGTCAAAATCTGTGTATCCATGTGTGTATCTGTGTGTGGAGAGGAATTGCTGGTTTCTGAATATTGAAATTTTGCCTAGTCCTCAGGTCGTCAGACAGACCCCACTCGACGTAACTAAACAAACTTTTGCTAACAGAAAATGAATTAAAATGTCTTTTCCTTATTCTAAGTCGAGGTCATTACTTACTTTCTTTCTTCATCTTCCATCGAACTCATCCAATAAGAATAAAGGTCATTCTAATTTCTTATATTCTATGTTCTTTAATGAGGTGACAAGATTCTTTATGTTCAGGCCCTGGATGTTCTTCTGTGGGATATGGAGCAACACAGGAGATTGGTCCTTTTATAGTGGACACTGATGGTCGCGGACTTAAATTTAATCCATATTCCTGGAATAAAGGTACGAGATCTTTAATAAGTATTATTTCCAGATAATTCACGCGTCATATGCGTAAGTTTGCATCGATACTCTTGCTTATTTTTCACAGGCAGACCAATTATGCATCGCATAAAATTTTATATCACACTTTCTTTTACAGGTTCATTATTGATGAACACGAACGCATTGCTGCATATGTTATTATAATAAGATTTTTGTTTAATATATTTATATATGATTGTGCAGAAGCCAACATGTTATTCCTGGAATCACCTGTTGGAGTTGGCTTTTCTTACTCCAATACAACTAGTGATTATAATAAATTGGGTGATAACTTTACAGGTGAGAATTATGCAATTGTATGATCTGACACTATATTTATCTTGCAAAATGCTTTATTATTGGTTGTTGGTGAAAAGTGCAACTACCTAGTGATACATTATCGGATTTTAATCAAAATATTATTAATATAAGGTTATGTAACTTGTCTTCGTTAATTTTCTCACATGTGCTTAAGATTTTGAATATGCATTTGTTTTGTTCTTTCTATTAGCGAATGATGCTTATGCTTTCCTGCACAAGTGGTTCCTCAAGTTCCCATCATACAGAACGAGAAATTTTTACATTGCTGGGGAGAGCTATGCGGGTAATTTCTCCTCATTAACAATTTTGTTGCATTTTATTGTGATTGAATTTCCATCTCATCGACATGTATATATATTTACAGGAAAATATGTTCCAGAGCTGGCTGAGCTCATTCATAACAAGAACAAGGATCCTTCCCTTTATATTGATCTCAAGGGTATTTTGGTATGTTGGATTAATTAAGTTAATGTCATATTAAAATATACATCTTAGTGTTCTAACCCAATATTAATAGTCATTCACTTTCTTGTTTTTCTCGACCAATCCAGCTCCGATGAGTGTCTTAACTACTTAAACACTTTCTATTTTTTTTTTCTCAAACAGACGATACCATTTTCCGTTTCTTTTCACTTTTATGCACGGCACCATACACTATCCTTCATCAGTTATTGCATCATGCACCACTATAAATACACAACCATTGGATAGACAACAAAACTTCGAAAATATAAAATACTGAACAACATAAATCTAATTCAAATTTCTTCCACTATAAAAATAATTAATTGCAAAAACCATTGGACTCCTGCAATGAACCAACGAATTCGTCGATGAGTTGATTACACTGCTGCCATCATTTTTAATTTGAGACTGTCTCTTCCTATCAAAATGTTTTATTAACAACAGTAGTGATGAACTGCTATTTTTGTACAGTTGGGAAATCCTGAAACATCTAGTGCTGATGATTGGAGAGGTCTTGTGGATTATGCTTGGAGCCATGCTGTGATATCAGATGAAACTCACAAAATAATCAGTAGAAGCTGTGATTTTAATAGCGATGATCCATGGAGCAACGATGATTGTGATGACGCGGTGGGTGAAGTACTCAAACAGTACAAGGAGATCGATATCTACAGCATCTACACCTCAGTTTGCAGGAGCAATTCCATAGATTCAGATGATAGATCGATGCAAGTTATGATGAAGCGCACATCCAAAATGGTATAAGCAAAAATTTGTGTATTTAAAAATTTGCTAGGACATCAAATTTTAATTTATTATTTAGATGTTATAGTAATAACATATTATGTTTTGCAGATGCCTAGGATATTGAGTGGTTATGATCCGTGCCTGGATGACTATGCAAGGGCCTTCTACAATAGACCAGATGTTCAGAAAGCTTTACATGTTAGTGACGGTCTCCCGCTGAGGAACTGGAGCATCTGCAAGTAATTCATATATCTCCTCGATTAGCTCCTTTTTTTGTTTAATTCATTATGCTGACTGATTAACTGAACAATTGCCGTAATCCTTTTGTATGCAGTCATACCTTATTTGAGGGGTGGTCGGATTCTAAATCATCTGTTCTTCCTATATACACCAAGCTTATCGAAGCAGGGCTTAGAATATGGATTTACAGGTTAATTGTCTCTGCTTCACATCGTTTCTAAAGATTGAGATGATTTTTTTTTAATTTAATATTTTATTAACTGTTTTTTCTTTATTCCTTTGGTTTGTTCAGTGGAGACACAGATGGAAGAGTTCCTGTATTATCCACAAGATACAGCTTAAATTCTTTGGGACTTAACATCACTAAGGCTTGGAGGCCGTGGTATCACCAGATGCAGGTTGGCGGCTGGTTTCAGGAATATGCAGGGCTTACATTCGCAACGGTTAGAGGGGCAGGCCATGCAGTGCCAATCTTCAAACCAAGCGACTCGCTGGCACTCTTCTCATCCTTTCTCCTCGGGGAATCTCTGCCCGCGGTACGATAAACCATAGCGCTATATGTTATCTAAAGATTTTGCTCTTGGCATACAGTGTCTTTTTTGTTGCAAAAGATTGTGAAAGTAGTAAATAACATGCTCATAAGAGCTTTTTCCGGTGTACTAAATTGTATTACCCTTTCCCTTTCTTTGTGTCCATGTGCTTGCTAATATATAATAACATTTATGAAGGGGAAATTTGGATATATTTGGCCCTGTCTTCACTCGAAAATTGATTCCCTCCTTTGTGGCTATTATCTCCTTCATAGGCAATTTGATCTTCATTTTAATTTATTTTGTAAGAATTCAGGTTGGAGATGTAAAGAAAGCACAATAATTCTTTCAAGTTGTCCAAACATAGCATTGACAATTCAATAATAACATAATGGTTTTATTTTAAAAACCATCTATCATACTAATAATTCTAATAAATGTAATATATAAATGATATGATACATATATGAGCTCAAATCGTATATCCTGTACATAGATGGGCTTAAAGATTGAGTCTAAGGTAGAGACTTCAATACTGATGCCTTATGTTTATTTTGACAAACTTGACTATACAAATAGTTTTATATATTCTATTAATAAAGATAAAAGAAGTGACACTGGCACCTCTTGTGTGACCATTCAAGACAATTAACGCAGCTAAAAATACTTAAGAACATCATCTTAAAATTATATTTTTACTCGAATATTACTATATACATTTTCAGACTAAGAGAGCAAATATTACTGCCTGGCCGAGAAAAAAGAAAGGCAGAATTGCAGGCTAAACTATATTACACTGCCTAGGCCCAGAAAAGAGTTGTTGCAGAGACTGATACAAGAAAATACTTAAATATCAGATGAAACTTAATCTAAATTTCGGTGGCACAACGTTAATTTTAAAAATTTCGGTGGCACAACGTTATTTTTAAATCCATCTCTTGAAATAGGCCTAGGAACCTGCCGTGTGGTAAACTTTCTCCTGCTGTAAAGTTTGAAGGATCGACCGAAGTGACAGTGGCTCATTGTTAGGTATTCTTTATTTGATTGAGAATGAAGAGGAAGGGGAAGGGGATACAGAGGAAGAGGATTCAATGAATTTGTGTTTTGACTTTGAGAGGAATGTAAATAGCCTTTTGAATGTCATCAATCAGTTCTGTGTTGGAACCATATCGATTGGAAGAGTGAAAGAACATCTTAAACGTTTTCATACACGATAAGTGGAGAAGCTTGCTTGATTTTGGCAGATCACTGAAGCCATCCGTGAGAGCATTTTGAAGAAACTCTTTCTCCTTTCTGGCTAATACCTCTCTCACGTAAGCAACTGAATCTTCAATGTCTGCCTCTGGATTTTCTTTCAAGTAAAGCAAAGCAAAGTTTGTTTTTCCGTCCTCTATTTCCTTCTGTAATGGCGTGCACAAATGTTAGATTCCAATTAAGAAATGCATTACATTCTGAACATTCACTGAGAAAAAATGTAATATTACCTGGAAACTTTGAATGTCATTCAACAAACGTGAGACAACCATGAGAATTTTGGTTACTGTCTCATATTGTACTGGCCTGAGTTTGTAAGTTGGTAAGCTAGGGTTCACGAAACATGAAGCTGTAAGAACTATAGTGTGCGTAGCAATAGATGTCATTCCAGTTTCAAGGTATTCATCCATCGATGGAATGCGTCCACTTTTGCTCCACTTAGATTCCGTAAGCCATGCGGCAAATGTCTCATACCACTTCATACAGCAAACATAATTTCCAAATTAAAACCAAGTGATTGTGAACCAATGTAAACCACACGCAAGGATATGATAAAACATGTATATATTAATTAGTTGGTAAACCTACAATATCTCGAAGTTCATTGGTTATATTGCTTCCTTGTTGTTCGATGTGTTTATCTGCAACTTCTCTCACGAGATTATCAAGGGCATCGAAGATAGTCTTGCTATGACCACTCAACCCTTCACCATCCCATCTGCATATATATTCATTGAGACAACAAATTAATTGGTGCGGATCAGATATTTATTTGTAACTTTTATGTCATTGGAGAAAATCTTAAGTAAGATTGTTGCAGTAAAATAAAATTGTCATATATTTTAATTGTTGTTTCTTTTTATTATAATCGCTATCATAATTTGTCCATTTTACACTTCTCACTTAAAACTTTCTCGAATTTGATATATGCAAAGTGGGTGCTACCTTTTAACTGCATCAGTGAGGCTTTTCAGCTCATTCAAAGAACCTCCCATGTCGAAAAAATCATCAGCGACAGTAATAAGTATCGCACTCTTTGCAACTAATAATCGTACATAGGAATCATAGGGCAGTGAACTGTTGGCAGCAACAGCAAAATAACAATATGTAGTTTTTTCTCGACCAAATCCAATGTCAGTAAGGCCGTTGTCTTTAGAACACCTATCGAACAGAAACAAAACCTCATTTACAAACCAATTAAGTAATCATTAAGAAAAGATAAGACTGTCTCGAGATAAAAGATTGACAAATTTTATACTATTTTGGAAATCACCTCTTTAATCCCTCTAGTTCATATTGGTATACCGACTGCCGAAACTCATAGTTCTTTTTTGCAAGTTGCAATAACTTATCATTGTAAGAGGGTGATATCCTGTTTGAAGAAATTATTTGTTGTAAAATAGTATCCATTGCACATACCAAAATTACGTATTTTAAAAATTATGTGTTGCAGGTCTTATGAAATTTATTACATCCCTTCACTAGTTGTAATTTTTCCTTCTTTTATTTAATAAAAGTATCCATTGCACACGTCAAAATTTACGTTAAAAAAAAAAAGTTTCCATACCTGTGGAAGGAGGTGCTTCCCATCCATAAAGCATTCGTATCTTTCTTCAATCCACATTCTATGTTCGAGGTGCTCCAATCGAGTAAGCCATGGAAGATCCAACTCATGTTAATCTACATGACATAATTTATGATCTCTCTTAAGGTACTTTCGAGAAAAATTAATTAATGATGTAATTTTTGTTCAAACATGAAGCCACATTTTATTAATTATAGGAAGTTTTCGTTTCATTAATTTTTATCAATTTCGATCTTAAACCGTTCCTGTTAGTGGATTTAGAACTTTTAATTTCCTCCTCAAATCTAAATCAACAGTACACTACAGTAGTACAATACTCATAGTTGTATGTAATCCACCGTAGTGTTCGTCCTCTCTCAGCGTGGAAGAGTGAAAACCATTCCCCTTCGCTATTTAAGTTTTCCTGTAGTACTTGACCACATGAATATTGAGATTAATTGAAAAATATGTACTATATATATGGACAAATATGAGTAGTCCTGTCATATTCTTACATTGACAAATATGACATACGAACAATATATTTTTCCATTTTCCAATTTTTAACAGGATAGCGACGATTACCACTTTCTGAATAGGGGAGAACGTAAAATAATCTGAGCCTTTGATTCCTGCTGACAGTGTTTTCTAGCAAATGATCTTGCCTCTTCAAGTTCATATTCTTCTGCAAACATAAGATCCGTTGCCCTATGAACGTTAAGCATCACACTTGAGAAGTATTCGTGGTTATTTTCTATGTCGTCTAGAATTTCCTGGTTATTTAAAAACCAACTAAACATACCTGAGAAAAGGTAAACACTTGAGCATGGTTAGTAAAATTATCCGAGACCGTTTAGCAAAAAAGAAAAGTAAGAAGCTATTAATGAGACCGTTTATGCATACATGGTGATACACTATAACCATGCATCCGCAGGAGCTGAAACGCTAATGAGTCTTTGTATAGTTGTGTTGCTGCTGAATTGATTGGTTTTTCAGATGATTCTTCAATATTCATGTAATTCCTGAAAAATGGCCATGTTAACTTGTATGGAAATTTTTTTTTCTCGAAAGCAAAGTGTTATGTAATTACTATTATTATTCTTACCAGTAAACGCGTGCCAAAACTTCTTTAATCTCTTGGCTGAAATGCTCGGCTAACCCCAGCCTTTGCAATTGATTAACGACGCAAAGCTTCATTATATCTTCGTCTACGGGATACATAGGTGGAACTGCATGCCACAAATACGAATGAATTATTTTCGGAATATAATAACATAAACGAAAAAGAGATGTGGAAAGTTTAACAGACGCATAACAAAATAAAAATTGGATTACCGGCATTAGCACATCTTTTAACAATAGATTGGAGGTAAGCAAAACACTTTTGGTTTCCGGTTGCCATGAATGCACGTGCTGTGGCGGAGGGGGACTGGAATACAGAGCCGTCACCACTCAAGTGCTTAATTATATGTTCTTCATTAACATTGTAAGGTGGAAGCAACGCTTCAAGATATGATAACAAAGGAGGATGATGGCTATTGCCCACGAGTTCCTTACTACGAAAAGGGAGTCAATAAATTAGTAATGACCTTTGTCAAAAACAATTCATCAATTGTCAACAATTCTTGTGAATTATTGAAGCGTAATTTGATATCAGATAAACAACCTTTAAAGAATTTTTTGTCGTTGGTAGAATATATCCATCACCGTTCCTTTTAATCGGTCAGAAAAAACGATCTCAATTCCAACTGTACGAGCTAGTTCGACCATTGCAGGAAAAACAATGGCGAACCAACGGGGACAGCGCTCAGAATTTTCTCCAAGAAGCTTCTCAACATTTGCATGAAGAAATTCTAACCCTGCAAAATATTTTGCATCTTAACTTCTAAAATAAAAATATTTTGTATACTAATTATTATTTTATGAAATAATATTCGAACTTTGTTTTACATAAACATTATAAAACAAACCTATCATTGTGAAAGGACGTCACTGTGCTCAGTTTTGATAAGTTGGTTTGGTACGAAGTATGCATGTTTTTTTTTTTAATAAATAAACTATATAAAAAAGTGTTAAATGGGATGGACAGAAGTCATGTGGCTATTCAATGAATGTTGACCACATATATCAGAAACGGTAGAGACAAACATAAAACTTTGACAGACTTGCTGTTCTAAAGACATGCATGGAACTATGACAGAACTTCGCCATAACTTTTGGTTCACTGTGCTAACTTTAAGTTAATTTAGCTATTATTTACAGAGAAAGTCTTGCATAAAAACAATGGTACACATATCCGTAAATGTATACCAGCACTGATAAATGTATGCATAATACCTTTTAGGATATGAATTTTTCCAGAATTCCAGCGTTTGAGTACAATAATGCATGCACGAGTTGCAGGGAGAGACTCAATGGTTGGCTTGCCATGGCCATCGAGCTCTCCCCAGCACCCATCTGCCTTCTGGTTGTTAAGCACCCAATTCAAGCAATTCTCGAACGTGGGTTGAAAGGGTTGGTCCGAATCTGGAATCATGGCTAGCCATGCAGTATCATAAGCAGAAGGGGAAACAAACGAGTAGGGATCCATGTTTGAAAACATCCCTCCTTTAATCTCTTTAACTAATGCTTGAATTGAAAGCTGTGAAACTTCCATGACTAATCGAAAACTAATTACAAATGAGAATTTGATTTAACTTCTGCTCTTTGCCTCTTTCGCTTTATCTAATGCTCGAGTGATCGATACTATTTATACAAGTTCTAGTACGTACACAAACGTGAATCATGTTTCTACTGTTAACATTCACAGGACATGGTTACTATTGACTTGACTTATATGCATTTGCGAGGATCGATAACAATCCATAATGAAAATTTTCTTCTAATTAACGGGCGAAAGCATAGTTATCACACACCTAATAGTAATTAAAAAATGACTTAATTCGGCTTTATGCAATTTCCATTTTTGTATCGAACTCGGAAATGGAATGTTACATGACAGGACATGAAACCCTTCTCGAATCATCGGTCATGAAATGCATGAGGCCCATAAATAAGCAATCAGCTGCTTCATCACTTTTATGCTTGTTTTCTATGCTGACTAGGGATACGTTTTAGCTCTGGTTTATCTTTATTTCTTAATCAAATTTTAACATGTAATATGATGAAAATTTAATGACTAAGATTGTAAGTTGATATTTTATTTAATTATATCTATTCTAATTTTTATTTTTACTATTATTTATTAATTTTATTTTTACATTTTAATACAGTAAAATTTAAAATTAATTAATAATATATAATATATTTTCATGCAGGAGAAACTTTCGCAAGCATTTAACAGGTCTTCCATTTTTAACAACTTTCTTATGAATTTTCGAAAAACATCTTATATAATATCGTTCTAATGAAATTATTCAATACAATTATAAATAATATATGTGTAGTAAACATGTATTATAAATATGCATACATGTGATTATTCAATTTCACTTAATTAATCGCATGAATTTCCCTAAATTGGAATTAATTGAAAGATATCTTATTTAATTTGATTTGTTGGCATGTATGGATTGTCAACTTTTGCTTCTTATACTAATGATTCTGTCCGATGGAATTTTGTGTCATATAAATTAATTCATCAATCTTGGTAATAATATTCAATTTATTGCATGTCCTTTAAATAGGAGGAATCAAGGGCAGTTGTTAGTTCAAAGCTGAGGTCATGATTGACGTCGCCTCTAATCATATGGTCCATAGTAGTAATCCAAGTATGTTGCTGCTCGTGGCTGATAATTGGTGTTAGTACAAATTATACAGACTCGGAAAAGCAGCTTGCATTTAGGACCTCAGAATGTTTTTTAATTTGCGTGGATGGAAGAGACGGTGTTATACTGTTAGGTAGATGATCTCACTGTATCACAACGTTAGATCCAAACGTACAGACACTTGACTCAGGGACATTTTCTGAGGTTAATAACAAAGCAATTAATTATTCTTTGTCAAGAGGAAACATAACGTTTCATTGTCTCGACAGCTATAAATGTGTGATGGAAAATGGAGAGAAAAGAAACCCCACACTGGAGTCGAGGGAAAATTTTCAAATACATGTCTTATTTATTTTTATAATATTATTATTCCTCTCCAAGAACATAGATTCCAATAGTTGTAGCAATAAAAAATTATTGTTCCACTCTAAGAACATAAATTCTCTTTAGATTAAGGGTTCGTCCGTAATTACTATGTTTTAATTTGATTTCGAGGACAATAATTGACGAGTTCTATTTATATTTTACAAGTAATAATTTCAACTTATAATAGACGTAAAATTTAAGGTAGCTGCTTGAAACATTACTTCGTAATATGCATGTTGGAGGTTACATCAAATTTGTCTCTTTGAAAGCATGGATTAGATTTAATACAGAATCAATTGCACTACTCATGGTCAGTAGTTCACATGTTTTTTTCATATGAATTATTTCCTTAGTCACAGTCGACATTTTGTTTTCATTGTATTACAAATAAATTGAAAGGTTTCCTTAAGTGTTTATACATTATTATTATAAAAAAAAAAAAAAGAAGAAACATGTCACCATGTAATATTTGATCATGTCATTGCCTCGACAGCTATACATGCCGGAATCTTTGTAACTTGGAGGCGTTTGGATCGAAAGTAAAGCTAGTTAGTGAACTATATAAAATGATTTCTGACATTGATATTTGAGTACAATAAAATCGATCATCGTCACCTCATATGTCATTCTATTACTATTGTCTGCCTCCTGATTCTTCATCGTTCAAAGAAACACTAACTTGTGGTCGAGCTAATCTTGTGTGCTTCATGTGTGACGTGCTCCTAATATAAGTATATTATTGAATTCCGAATACTTGCATAACTGACCATATATATGCTAGCTCTGAATATATAAGGTTAAAACTTATGGGACCGGAAGCGTCAGACGATTCACGTTCTAACACAGTAACATGCATATCATTTGCAAGAGAGAAAAACCTCAAGACTTCTGGGGTTTGGAACCCCATTGTCATTCTAAAAAATTTAACAAACAAATAAACCTTTTGATTATAGTTTTGGTCTTTGTCAGGCAAACTCTTAGTTTCACTTTACGTCAGATGATCAGGTTTTGTGTGGAAGCATAAATCTAAATTATTGATTAATAAGTGTAGAATCATTAACTTTTTTATATTTAAAACCTTCAAATAGCCTTAGTAGACAGGATAAACTTGATTATTAATAATTTCATTTTGGTCTCGAAGATGCATTCTCAAGTAATTTTTTTTAAAACGAATGAATATTATTTTATAATCTATAGCATGCAGCAAATATATTTTTTATATGGGCTCGGCTCGTAAACAGTGCGAATTTGAACCAACCCAGCACTCGAGCCTGTATGGCCCCATTTTCGTGAACCGATCCCTTAGCCACCTCTCTCTCTCTTTCACTCTCTCTCTCATATATATATATATATATCATCCAAAATGTTTTGAATTCCAAAATTAATATGCTTCCATCCTTCCCATAACATAAGACTTGAGTAATTAGACAAGGCATTGCCCATGGGCCAGTCATCTTGAGCTTGACCCGACCAATCTTCTTTGAGTTAGTCAGGCAGGGTGGTTCACCTGCCCAATAGTTTAAAGCCCAACCATGTATCCTCCAGCTTGACCCCTGCCCATTCATATTTATTGTCGAAGGAAATTCAAAATTAGCTTTCATATTTAATTATATACTTCAATTCCGAAGGAAATATTACATGGGACAAGAGGATCAAATGTGCTTTTCATTGCCCCCATACCTTTTCCAAAATTATAAAATAGCTATATGTATTCTTAGAAAATCCCTTTTGTCTTCTTTCCCAAAAAAAAGTAAAATGAATTAAGATGTATACATGGGTTTAATTAATGTGATAATTATAAGATATTATTCCTCTCTCCATGGTTAGATGGTCCTATAATCAACATTTTTAAATTAAGGCAAAGTCCTATTAATATATTATATGACTCTTGTTACTACATATGCTATAGCCTTCTCATGTCTTATCACTACTATATGAAAGAAAATGACACCTTCACGCTGTTATAATCATGGAGATTAAAGGTATAAACTTGGGTATTTTGAGAGGGGAGTGGGTATGTTATAGAGAGAATTAATATTCTAAAATTATGAATTAATCCCTAATTAAGATGCAATAAAAGAAGGACGCGTTTATGTTTTCATCCAATGAATATACCCGACAATTAGGCAATGATCTTTTTAATGGGCCAATAGCAGAACGATACTAATAATCATGAGCATATGCATGAGAAAATATTCCATTGTGAATGAAAAGCACATGATGTCCATGTCTAATTTGTTGACATTGGGAAATCAAAGATCATCTTGTAATCAACATATGATTATGACATGGAATAATCATACGTCATTTGTTTGAAAATCATGGCCCTGAATGATTCTCTCCCATATCTATAATCTTCTGTTAGGTTTGTTTCTTTTCTATGAAGTCTACTGCGACAATATTTGATTTGACTTCTTTGATATTTTAGAGAATTAATTAAACTTATTGACAACCAATTATTCATTTCCATATATTGTCTAAACAAACTTTAATCCTACAATTAGAATCTTGTTTATGTTTAATAAAAACGTAATATGCTTAGGTCGCTCATCTATCAGAAAAAAATTACCAAGTGAGACAAACATATTACAAAGAAAACTAAGACAACCCATGAAATGCCGAATCTTCTAACAACATGCATGGTTAATTATTAATAATAATAAATTGAGAATCAGTTTGTCGATGCATGCTAAAAATTCTGGAATTGATTGACTAATTAACTATCATGCATGCATCAACCAACATGACATGTGGTATGCCATCACCATAACTTCTCAAATCAAGATAAGTAAAATATAAAGTTTCTATACAATGTTGACTATCGTGGCTAAGAATCATTCATTCTCGTCTTCTTCTTCTTCTACTACTACTACTACTACTTCTTATGTGATTACTATGACAGAATTGTGAAACTAGAGAGCTATAATCATGAGGAAAGTGTGTTATTATCCCACTAAACTGAAATTACTGAACTGAAGATTTATTATTAATAATATTAATTAATGATGAATAATTTCACCTGTAATTGTTTCTATAATTACAGTACTAGAAAGAAATTAATCAACTGATTATCATCGAAAGCCTTCTAAATATCAGTCTATTTTCGAGGAATAATCAAACGAGTTATCCTTCTGCCGTGAAGATAATAAGTATATGAGATGTGCATATATATACTATAATCACAACCCTCACCCTTGCGCCAATTTATGAATTCCAATTCATGCTAGGAAGTTGAAACTGTTGCCGCAAATTACTTCCATTGCTGAGCGAGCCAAGAAGGGTAGTACTGTTTGGGTTGAACTGCACGCTCTGTGGAAGCTGATTGAGCAAAGAAACGAAGGAATTGCTGTCATCTGTTTCGGTGCTTCCGCTGTTAAGATCACCATGAAATCGCTTGCCGGAAGAAGAAGCTAACGAACCAGCAGGTTCGTTCCAGAACTGTGGCGGCATTGCACGTTTAACAGGGAAAGTGTTTATAGTAGAAGGTGAGATGGACATATTTGCCGGCTTCGAGGTTGAAGAAGCTAACTGTGAAACGCAGCTGTTCTGTTGTATGCCTTCTGCTGATAACATACCTTCAAAGAAATGTTCATCATGTTCGAAAAATGAACCGTAGCTTGTATTTTTTCCAGCCGGTGGTTTTGGATATTGATGAATAGAAGTTGGCAGCGTCACATACATGCCCCCAAAACCTTCATCCTTGTCTGTCTCCATCAGCCTCTGCGTGTTGTTTTTCTTGTAAATCCGGCACAAAACCCAATCATCAAGCTGCACACAACAAAGAAAAACCACCCAAAAAAAAAAAAAAAATCACTCCTATTACTAACGCAAATAAATAAATTAACCATTGAATATGAGAAGCTTAGAGATTATTAATTAACATACCCTTAAAGAGTTCTTCTTGCTGGATAAATCCGGAGCATGAGGCTTAGCTCCAGAATTACTGTCAACCAGGCGATATTCATGCATAATCCAATTAGTTTTAATCCCTTTTGGAGGCTTACCACCATAAAAAACCAGAGCTTTTTTAACACCAACTTTCTGATTTCCATTAGATGTTAATATAGGCTTATCAGTCCCGGTTGCTTTCCAATATCCTGAAGTTGCAGCTCTGTTAGGCCTGGCTCCGTTCGGATATTTCCTGTCTCTAGGACTGAAAAAATACCACTCTTGTTCCCCAAACGTAGCCTTACCTATTAAAAAGAAAAGAAAAGAAAAGAAAAAAAAACCCATATTAATTCGCAAATCATAGACTCATATGAATCAAATTATAATTAATTATTGATTATTGATTAATCAATCTTACTTGGGAGCTCCCATGGGTCAAACTTGTAAAGATCAACCTCTGCAATAATTGTAACCGGAAGAGGAGCTGATGCAACCTTCTTTTTGAGGTAGTGGACGACGAGTTCTTCATCGGTGGGGTGGAATCGGAACCCCGGTGGCAGCTGCGGGTGCTGCGAGCTCGTCGATGAATCGGTACTCTCCATTAATAATACAAAATTATCAATTTTTAAGTTAATAATCTTTGTCTTTTCCAATGGAAATATCCTAGATGGAGGATTTAGGGGTTGATAAAAAAACTATATGATAAATATTTATGTGTTAAATGTAATAATGTGATGTATTTTTAGAAGAGGGGGTGGGGGGAGTATGGGTTTGGGCGACAGAGAGTGGCTGTTAGGTGCTGATAGAATGCCTAACGAGCACCGTTGATAATATGACACGTGTTGATCATAAGACAATGATAAGATGACACGTGTGGGATTGCGTAGTGGGGACCGCATACAATGGGCAACAAAATATGGAAGGGCAGGTTTTGGGGTGGAAGGTTTGGAACTGCCTGTACGCTTTGTTATTGTATGTCATGCTTTTCTTATGCAATAGCCAAAAACTCAACATCACAAGTCCAAATAACAAATTTTTTCAAAGATAAGTGAGAGGGTTTCGCACGTGTGCACATTCTAAATTCAATTTAATTTCCATAAACTCTTTTATATTATGACTTTGAGACATCATTTTTCTTTTTCAAAGTGTTTAATATATTGTTTGTGACATCCGTAAAATTGTTTATTTGTGTAAAAGTGGAAGAGTTACGCTTTTATTGACATAAGATTAGTCATTAATTTTGTTCATGGGAATTTATTGCAAGTGAATTTATGCATAGTGTACTTGTTATGATTCGAGAAATGTTATACATAAAAATTAAGTTAAGATATAAAATTTACAGACATACATGTGACGTTAATATACAAAATTATCACTTGAACATAAGATGATAAGGTCAATTGTAATTTAATATGATAAATTTAGATAATGTTACATCATACGTCACATTCATTACATACAAAATTGTATCTTAATTGTGTAAATGTAGTATATTATTGAATATAGTTATATTCATTATATATTTATATAAATATGAGAGAAGCCTTGGGTTGAAATAAGAATTGTATTGATGTTAAAATATATTTGAGATTGATTGATGTTACTTGTTAATTGTGACTTTAAAGTAACAATTATTTTGTGATGAAATTACGAATATCAAGTATAAGATAAGATATCGAGGGGTAAAAATTAGCTCATAATAAAATTTCATAAGAATAAAATTCTTAATTGGGAAGAAATTTAATGCAAAAGTACACTAAGAGTAGCATAGTTTTCTCTTTTTAACAATACAAATACTGATATAGTGAGATTCTCATTCATTTTCAAAATAGTACACATCATACCCTGAAAATAGACCCCAAACGACCATGCAAGTCAATCTACGACTGCTCACGAGGCAGTCATGGAAAATGATCGAACACATTACACAGAGACAGTGATCAAACTTTTGGCATCATCAGGTGTGGAACCTACTTCGATGTAAGAGATGGGAACTGTTAACAAAGAATCAAAGGATTCAGATGCTGCAAGAGATGAAAGATATATGCATGTTAAAAGTGAGTTTTATTTATTTATTTATTTTACCTTTGCTGGTACTTAACCTAATCCAAACTTTTGGCTGTATTCTTTAGCTAAGAACGGAAATTGAAATGGATGCATGCGTACTATGTGATGGTTTCTCCCACTTGTTTATCTTATTTTTCTGTAAAATTGGTAAAATTAATCTTAGGGGTGAGTCACTGGGTTTTTTTAAATTATTAGAGGTTTTAAGCGAATTTTTAAAATGTGACATCTATTGAACCTAATGTTAAGTTAATTTTGAGTTAAATTTTGGGAGTTTCAACTAGCTGCCTGTGTTCCTATCCTTAGGGACACTTTGATTAATCTCATCTATAAAATAGGTTGATGTATTGTGATATAACCCCAATATATAGAATGAAACTGCAGCATGAGCTCTATTATTGTTTTATATATCTAGCTATCCTCTTTCAAAAACTTACAATTTTCAAAGTTGAACCATGAACCTTAACAAATAGTTGTTAAAAGATTAAAAAAATACGAATTTTAATACATTAATAATAGAATATATAAAGAGTTGCAAGAAATTTTCTATTTTAGTAATTATTTTTAAGTATTAACACATTGATTAAAGATCAACCAGGACGGCTTGAGATTAAGTTCAATTGCAGAGACATCTACTCCCATGCGTACAAGGAGGAGTCAATGCTCAATGTAGAACCATGATCTCAAAGTCGACATAGAGAGGTGATTACCACTAAGCTAAATGATGATTCTCGTCCTTTAGTAATTATCGGAATCTTAACTATACAGAAACATTTTGAGAAGATATATAATTAAGACTCTCTTTGTTTTTCTTTATGCACAAGATAAATGTTGTTCATCAGTTTTATATGTATGCTTTCATTTATAGCTCTCTTTCGATCTTTAGGATCTAATATGACACTCAAAAAGTGTCCTTATAGTTGCATCAAATAGATGTCAACTTACTTCCCATTTTCTTTTCCGGTTTATAGCATTCTCTATCTTATCTTTACCTTGCTTTTTTGTTTCATTGCCTAAAAAGATGTTTCAAATCACCAATTCACAAAATTCATAACTTTAATTAATTTTCAAAGCGGCATAGCCAGTTTTTCACAAGTGATACGCAACCATCAATTTGGCATAACACGCCAATTATGTTTCCGAAGATCACATGTGGGATAATTACAGAAATTGCAAAACGCCTAACAAAGAATAGATCACATGGACTTCAACTTCCACATTGCTGATCGATTTTCCTCTCTTCTGCTATTTGCACGCTATTTGAAATTTGTATCCATATATTCATCTCTTCTTCGATATGCTATTTGAAGTTTAGGACAATCACAGTCATCAAAAAGTCAAAGTAAAGCCATTGCATTTGTCTTCCTAGGATGATCTCATTATGAAATGTAACAATTCAATTTCAAGCTTATAAATGATGATTTTTTTTTTTAATAAATAAATCAAGAGGCTTTGCCCTAATTGATTACTTGATGTTGGTTTGCTGCTGACATTAGAATTACTAATGCAATTTAGTCCTGCTATTATCCCTTTCAATTTGTTGTCTATAGATTATCTACTCAATCCTGTAAAAGTATACATAAGCTAGTTTTGTTCAAGTTTCAATTTCCTGTTCCACTAATGTGTGAAACTGTGAACGGTTGCAATTCTCATTAGATAACTCATTCACCAAATCATCCATTAATTAATCTACCAGAATTACCTCAACTTCAATAAAACTAAGTCAAATAGTCACCTCTTTCAATTGCCATTGTTAAGTTCTACAGTTAATGTGTCACATTTAACTATAACAAAATTACATTTCTATATGAAGTTTCCTCAAGTTTATTATTTTCTTGTTCATCTGAATTAAGTCAATTTTTTGATAATCCTCGTAGATTTGAAAGTAATGGAATTACCTTTTACAAAATGGAAAAGATAAGACATATATGCAAATCAAAAGATATGGTGGTATGGTTGTACATTGACAAGAGGTTTGAAATTGTCATCAAGATAATGCAACTTGAAAGTTGAAACAAGGCCGTTAGATGCACAGTTCTCTCAAATGGGTGTCTTAATCTAACTTAATAAATATCACTTGTCACTTTCCAAGCAAAAGACAAATACAAATGCTTCTTGTTTAATTCGGTTTTGAATAGTTAATTATCACAAATTAAGGAGTACTTGCCACCTAACCTTAGGAGACAAATACAAATCTCTGATGGTTCATTGTAAAATATATGTGTGTAATTATAACCATCCATTTTTTAAAAAATGCCTATATCAGCCATCAATCCCACTAAAGTTTACTAGAGAGTAGTGATGAATTTGTATTCATGCAAGCTACTATATAAAATGGCATATATATATATTTAAATGCTTTTGTATGTTTGCGTGATCAATTTTTATTTACTTGGTATATATGCTTATAGGGATAATGTATATATATAGGGTGCATTAAAGAGTGGTTTTCATATAAAATACTTTCGTGTAAAAAACGTTTTCATACAACAATATTAGCAATATTAACTTTCTGAACAAGTATTTGATGAATACTTCTCGGCTGTTAATGGCTTATTAATGTGCCTATTTACGCGTTACACCTACTCTTACGAGAGCAAAATAAGCAATAAGTCTAAAACCCACTGACACTACTGCCAATGCAGCAACACAAAAACTGGTGATCAAGTCCCACCAATTTAATTCTAGGAAAATCTCCCACCAAACAAGCAACATTCGAAGCGCAAGTATAGGTATCACTAGCCTTGTATTGAGACGACAACAGGAGATTGTAGGAATAACATGTGAAAGATAAGTACTCGAACCAAGATATAAAACCCGGAACATGTTCAACAAAAAATCCACCCGTCAGAAGAAGTACAAGGACAAGATTTGCTGCAACAGTGACAGCCATATTCTGGTTCATCACCATTGCACCAATGGCGAGCCCTAGGCTTTGACCAACCAAGGTAGTGTAGAGAGTAACGGAGTGAGTGTAGAAGAAATGTATGGCTGTGGGTTTGAGACCTCCCATCCAAGTTAGAAGAAATTTCTAAGCAACACAAAGAATTGCTGCCATCAAGTTGTGCTCCACTTGCCATCCTTCTTCTTTTCTGAACCAATTAGACAATGATTGCCCACATCCTGAAACTCAAGCTTTCAAATTTTCAGATATGTTTCTTTTAAAAGCTGATACTATAGTTTGTTTTACAGGTTCTCGGTCCTCTCTTGGATCTCCAGAGACAACACCTACACATTCAAGTTTTATTTTCCCTGTAAATAATATGCAACCATTGCTTAAATGTATGGTTCTTAAGTAAGAAATTAAATTAACTACATACCATTGGCAAGATCAAACAGGAAATCTGAAGGATTCATGGCTACTGATGGTTTTTATCCAATGCTGGCAAAGTAATTCATGACATCTTTCCCCATGGCAAAGTATAAGACTGCTGCCTTCTGATAACAGTAACACCTTGTTGAACATGTAAAATAGGCTTCTGGCAGGTTGGTGTATAGTCATCATAATTGTGTGTCCATCTTTAGCCAAACTCCACAATGATTGCAAAATTTGTTTAGCTGTGGTTGAGTCTAGACCTGAAGTGGGTTCATCAAGATACAAGAGACTTGGATTAACCAACAGTTCTTGCCCTATGCTCACTCTCCTCCGACAATGCTGTTCTTACACCGCATCAGACCAAGTTGATTTATCACTGCTTCAGCCTGCAAGATTTTCTCTTCTTTGGTAAAACTATTGGGCAACCGAAGAGGGGCAGTGAAGACTAGTGTTTCAGTGACAGCGAGGTTCGGATAGAACACATTGGTCTGAGCTACAAATCCAGTTTTTCGCTACACTGTTGCACAAAAAGGTTTGCCATTGTACGTTATGTTTCCTCTGGTTTCTCCAGTATTAAGCTGGCCTCCCAGAGCTGTCAGGAGAGTTGTTTTCCCACTGCTTGATGGGCCTTTCAAGATCATTTTCTCCTCGGATTTTCAATGTTTAAAATAACAGCATCCTCCAGTCTTGATTTTGATCTTATGCACCAAATCTTCAAACTGAAAATAATTGATTGAAGGAGATTAACATGTTGGACAAAGCCTATAAATAAATAAAAATTTCTTCTTCGATTGTTTGATTGTTTCGGCAAATTCTTGTGATTTGTTGATTTTTTCTTGTTAGAGGAATACTGAGAGATTGATTTCTGGAGAAAGATCCTAACAGTTACCTTATAATAAGTATTATCCTATAACTTACCAAAGAGAGTTCTACTAACATAAAAAAAAACTAAAAACACGTGTAAGAGAGTTATAGTTGATTTCGGAGTTGGAATCTAATCACTTGTTACTCAATACCAGCCAGCATTCTGTCGTGTCAAGACCCAAATCTTGTCTTGCCATGACTCACTTTTGCACTACATGTACATCAACCATGATTTCCACCATATCTATTCGTGCAAAGAGATACAAATTACTTGTTTGAGTGGAATTTATAACATCTTATATCATCAACGACAAATTTAAGGTATGCTTGATGTTAAATTATTGTAATTTTTTATCCACTACTGTTGTATAATAATTACATTATTTTGTTTAGTATCAGTGAGTTTCCCATTGATAAACCTTAATTGTCAAGTAAAAACAGGTGTATAATATACTCTGATACTATCATTACTTGTTCGAAATCATACAGTCGAGCAATTTCTTCGTGAGCTTGAAGTTGATGGGTGTGAATAGCATCATTGCCCTGGAAAACAGAGTGAGGAAATCCTCAGAAAAGAAAATGTAGGAAGTTTTTCCTCGATTAATACAACGTTTCATGATGCAAAGAAATAAATTTACTTTCAAGTTTTGATATAAAATAACTCCATCTTTGTCTCAAAACTTCCTTGATAGGTTGGCATCTTTCCAATTGAAAGGACAAAAAGCCTCCTTCAATCTCTAAATTGGGGTAAGGATATACATCTTGCAAGCATGAGGTGCAACATTTGTAGTCAATCCGTAACGTTTATTCATCGAAACAAACGAATGCTGCAATAAAAACATTGGCATTTATCTTTAAATTAGCATGCTAACTCATTGTATTCAAACATGGCTACTCAGTTTGTGTTAACTATATATTCAGGCACCACCAAAGATAAAAAATAAAATAAAAAGAGTTTTTGGAAGCATATCATACCATCCACAAGTCTCTAACAATAACGGGAGTTGATGAAAAAAGGCCAATTTCTCTCCATCCAACAGATACGGGAGCTCGAGAGTTGCTCCTATTCCATAACACTACTACAACTCTTCGTTTTGTCAGTGGCCCTGCCCAAATCTGCATTGTATGCATTGATGAGAAAATATGATCGATTGGGTTTAAAAGTTTATGGACTTATTATTTTTTTCTTAATTTTAACTGTGATATAAATATAATGCTACAATATGTTACAACATATATACCTCTAGGCCGGCTTTTGATCTGATTTTCCTTCCTTGAACTCCCAGTGGATCCTGATCAACATCTATCACTTCTTTGTTGCCAAGGATCTTAAGAGTTTCTCTGCTTGCAGATTGAATGTTGCATCCAATGAGCAGGGGGGCCTGTGTCAAAGTAATGTGTTTAGGTTATGTATAAATATCGGTTGCAGAAACTGAATACAAGTTAAAGTAGGGAGAGTCACTTTCATGAGAGCCCAGATACTAAAATGAGAGCGGTACTCTTCCAGGTTCATCCCACCATTGCCCACTTCCAACATGTCAGGATCTATTCTATCAGGATCCAAAAATTAGAGAATTGACAAAACCCAATAGAGAAATTTTAAGTTATAATCTTAATTTGCATGAAAGATGACTATAGTATCACGCGGTAGCATAATAGTGATAGCAAATGCTAGGACTGAGTTTTTGCAGTTACCATTCCACCTGCCAGGTCCTGCATATCTTCCCCAAATATTGTTTTGATCCGCAATGGATGTGATACTAAAAGAATAAAAGAGAAAATTCAATGAACAATAAATTTTTTGATGAACTAAGATCAACTGGACAAGTTATATACCTCTCCCATGTGTCCTTAATGTCCCCTGTAGTTCTCCAGGCATTACCATACATACTAGCCCATTTCGCAGGATTTTCTTCTCCCCTAAGAGGATATAGTCCTATGTTAAAAAGTCTTTCAGATAACATAATAGCAACAGTTTGCAATGCTCAATATCATTTCAATATTCCAAATCTTATCTTATAGTTTATCAATCATTATGTGTTATGGAATTTCAAGTGAATTACCATTCACATAAGGAGTAAAGGATTGGACGGCCAGCCTTAAGCAATGCGAAACTCATCTTAGCATATCTGTCACCAAAATTGAGTGATTTCCAGGATATACGAACAGTTCTGCACCAAGATTTCTGACAAAATATTGTTACCTTTCTTGTGGTTTGGAACCATCGTGGTAGCAGTTATCGTACTTCAGGTAGTCAACTCCCTGCACCAAAATTCCCTTAGTATGTTCAATTTTGCTTAATCAGCTTTATCTACTACTTAAAAATTTACCATCAGTACAGATTTTGTGAAAGTAAACTATAGGATGCTAACCCATAGGGAAAAGGTTCTTGCATCTTGTTCTTCATGCCCAAGAGAGCCTGGCATTGTCTTGCTACACGTTCTATAACTGGAGCACAAGACAGATTTTCAAAATTTTTATGGTGTTTGTATTTTTAACTTGTTACATGTGATTGAAACAATTCATAATATTTTATGTTATACCCAGCATCAGAATAAATCCCAAGTCTTAAGCCCTTAGCATGAACATAATCTGCTAGAGCCTTGATTCCAGAGGGAAATGTTGAAGTTTTGACCTTTAAATTACCCCTCCAGTCTCTTTCCTTTTCTGCCCAACAATCATCTGGTTTTCCAAAATTACTTAGAAACATTAGGTATAGAAGAAATTAACTGCTTTTCTCTGAGTCTACAGGGAGCTTAAAGCTTACCAATATTTAAATATTTGTATCCAAGTGCCGCCAAACCAGTTGAAACAAGAGCATCAGCTGTTCTTACGAATCAAACAAGACTTGAAAATTAAAAAAATTCTTATGACTTTTATGGATAAGTATTGCTGAACAAATTCCATCAATGACTTATAATTTTGACAAGAAACCCATAATTCACTCCCTATTTGGTCATCAAACAGAAGTCTTAAAAGTATAGTTTTGTTTTTTCAAAGGGTGCGTCAATAGACCTCTGAATGGTCAATTTAATATTTTCAAACAATCAAATTGTTGGACTAATTCCATGTCTGCATAAGGGAATATATATATATATATATATAAGATTAAAAGAAGCTCCCAACAATTAGTTTGAAAATCTTCTCTGCAGACACTGTCAAACGAAACATTCAAGCTCAACTCTGCATTTTACTAGAACAGCATGAGACAAAAAGTAATAAGGCTACGATTATAGTATACCACCACATAAAATTCAAAGTCTAGCTGAGGGAAAAAAAATGATATTCAAATGCATGTACTTGGTCTATTTGAAGGGAATTACTCCATTTGTTGGTGGTCATAATATTTAAAAAATGTAGAATCACAAAGAAAATTAAATAACTCTCTATCAAGAATATTTCCCACACATGGACGTTTGTATTTTATCAAAATGACATTTTAAAAAGAATTATCGACTTTAATACTTTGATTACACAGCCTTCTAGCATCCTATTTTGTATTATTAATTCAATTAGTCATTTTTCGGTGAAGTGAAAAAGGAAAAGAAAATGCCTGGATTCATAATTCGTTGGCTCTAACAGACCTCCATAAGAGAATTTTTTTTTAAATACAATTACTAGAAAGAAAGCAAAAAGTGCATAAGAAAATGTGTACCAGTAGCCTTGACAATCTTCTCATCTATATTGCATTGATAGCGATTCCAGCTGTTCCATCTGCACACAAACAAGCCAGAAGTTAATTATTAATTAATGAATTCAGTCTCTCTCTTAAGACTTTGAAAGCCGATGAAACCGAAAACAAGTCAATAGGAAAAAAAAAAAGAAATACCCCATTGGAGGAGTACGAGCGAGGCCATTGGCTAGAAGAAACTGCGTGTAATTTTGATAATAAGCATTTCCATGGCTGTTGCTGATGTTGAGAGCAGCAGCAACATTAGTCACATTGCAGCTGCTACACAGAACAACTAAAACAACAAAGAGAAACCCAACTGTAAAAGTAAAGCCCATTTTCATTTTCAAATGTAGGTGCAATGTATGATGCTTTCTGGGATCTGATATATGTCATATGAACAAGAAACAGTGATGGGTTAATAGCTGAAGTAGATGGGAAAATACATGTTGTCAGTAATATTACTGTACTTGTACACGCAAAATTAATTAATAAACAGTGCGCATAGAGAGGGGTAGCTGTCGGTGGGAGAACAAAACACAAATCTTTTCAGATATATATATTTTGCTCACACAGTCACACTGCTGATTTCCGTACAGTGTGGGGACATTACATGCATTATTATCTTTTTTTTTTTTTTGGGTCCATCTTCTTCTCTATTTCTCTTCAGCCAAGTATGCCATTAATGTAGAAACAACACCACAAGGCATGGGAAAGAACTTGTTTGTTTGTAACATAAATGCGTCTCCTAGCATTGGAAATTTGCAAACCTGTTGCAATAATTATAGACAATACAAATGTACTTTAATATTACTTAATCTCTGTGAAATGTTTGAGAACCAATGCATCATATCATTTTCGATTAATCTTCACAATTAATATTCACTCATGCTTTTTCTTGGTCTTTCGGGGGGCGGTGGTGGTTTAACTTTCATGCCCAAATATTCATAGAACATATGCATGATATTGAAGCTTAATTTCCTAGCTATTTTGTAATGAGACTAGAATAAAATATGTGATCAATTGTTGAATATTATATATTATTAAAGATAAAAATTTGAGTGAAGTTGCAATATTACTCATCTTTTATTTGATTTTGAAGTTCTCCAATCCTTGGCCTTTTGTATTCCTACAATGTTATTCCTTGAAACAGACACTTATACAACTTCCATGATCTTATTTCTTGCCTTTTTGTATACATCTACGCCCCCCTATTGAAAAAAGAAACGCGGATTCAGACAGAAGAAATGATACGGAATGAAAGTAAATTATATATAGAGATCAAGTTTATCTAAGAAAGTTATATTAAATAAGACAATCCCAATCAAAGTAAAAGATTAGGAAGGATCTTTTTTAATTTTTCTCTTGCTTTAATATTGGACTAATAATAAATTAGTCCCTGATTTTTATCTAAATAATACATAAGGATATAGTTTACCTTTTTCTTTTCATGACGTTAATACATCGTTTATAGTTGAGGGCAAAAGTATGAACTTACTTTTCCAACAGCTCATCTTCTTCTCAATCCAAACACCCGCAAAACCAAATTCACAACTCTCTGGAGAAAAAAATATTTTTCTGATGTTTGGATCGGGAAGAAGATGAGCAGACAGGAAATGAATTGTTTTTACTTCGTATAAGTTTATGTTTTTGTTCTTTTAAATATGGACGGTGTATTAATGTTGGGGACTTATGTAAAGAAAATATAAATTATGTTATTTTTTGTTGTTTTGATAAAATTCAAGGTCTAATCTGTTATTATCCCTTTAATGTTTACTAATTAATATCTCTTTGAATGGTTGAGCTATTAATTAGTAAATATTAAAGGGATAATAACAGATTAGTCCTTGATTTTTATCAAAACAACAAAAATAACATAGTTTTCTATTTTCTTTTACATAAGTCCCCAACATTAATACGCCGTCCATATTTAAAAGGACAAAAATATAAACTTATACTAAGTAAAAACAAATCCTTTCCTGTCTGCTCATCTTCTTCCCTATCCAAACACCAGAAAAATAATTTTTTCTTCGAAGAGTTGTGAATTTGATTTTGTTGGTGTTTGGATCGAGAAGAAGATTAGCTGATGGAAAAGGATTTTTTTCTTAATTTTTTTTGTATTAAGTTCATATTTTTGCACTCAAGTATAGACGATGTATTAACGTCGTGATTAAAACAGATAAACTATATCCTTATGTATTATTTAGATAAAACTCAGGGACTGATCTATTATTAGTCCAATATTAAAGCAAGAGAAAAATTAAAAAAGATCCTTCCTACTCTTTTACTTTGATTGGGATTGTCTTATATAAATATAACCTTCTTAGATAAACTTGATCTCTATATATAATTTACTTTCATTCCGTATCATTTCTTTTGTCTGAATCCGCGTTTCTTTTTTCAACAGGGAGGCGTAGATGTATACAAAAAGACAAGCAATAAGATCATGGGTCTGTTTCTAGGAATAACATTCTAGGAATATTGCGACTTCACTCTAATTTTTATCTCTAATAATATATAATATTCAACAAGTGATCACATATTTTATTCTAGTTTCATTACAAAATAGCTAGGAAACTAAAATTCAATATCAAGCACATGTTCTATGACTATTTGGGCATGAAAATGACTACCATCGACACCATCCGCAAAAGCACGAGAAACCACCACCGCCCCCGAATGACCAAGAAAAAGCGCGAGTGAATATTAATTGCGAAGATTAATCGAAAATGATATGATGTATTGGTTCTCAAACATTTCACAGAGATTAATTAGTATTAAAGTATATTTGTATTGTCTATAATTATTGCAACAGGTTTACAAATTTCCAACGTTAGGAGACGCATTTATGTTACAAACAAACAAGTTCTTTCCCATGCCTTGTGGTGTTGTTTCTATGTTAATGGCATACTTGGCTTAAGTGAAATAGAGAAGAAGATGGACCGAAAAAAAAAAAAAGAGAACAATGCATATCATTTCCCCACACTATCTGGAAATTAGCAGTGTGAGCAAAATATATATATCTGAAAAGATTTTTGTTTTGTTCTCCCACCGACAGCTACCCCTCTCTATGTGCATTGTTTATTAATTAATTTTTCGTGCACAAGTACAGTAATATTATCTGACATCATGTATTTTCCCATCTTCTTCAGCTATTAACCCATCACTGTTTCTTGTTCATATGACATATATCAGATCCCAGAAAGCATCATACATTGCAGCTACATTTGAAAATGAAAATGGGTTTTACTTTTACAGTTGGGTTTTTCTTTGTTGTTTTAGTTATTCTGTGTCGCAGCTGCAATGTGACTAATGGTGCTGCTGCTGTCAACATCAGCAACGGCCATGGGAATGCTCATGATCAAAATTACACGCAGTTTCTTCTAGCCAATGGCCTAGCTCGTACTCCTCCAATGGGGTATTTCTTTTTCCTTTTTTTTTGTCTATTGACCTGCTGTCGGTTTCGTCGGCTTTCAAAGTCTTGAGAGAGAGAGAGAGAGAGAGAGAGAGAGAAAGAGACTGAATTCATTAAATAATAATTAACTTCTGGCTTGTTTGGGTGCAGATGGAACAGCTGGAATCACAATCAATGCAATATAGATGAGAAGATTGTCAAGGCTACTGGTACACTTTTTCTAATGCACTTTTTGCTTTCTTTCTAGTAATTGTATGTTTTAAAAAAATTCCCTTATGGTCTGTTAGAGCCAATGAATAATGAATCCAGGCATTTTCTTTTTCTTTTTCACTTCACCGAAAAATGACTAATTGAATTAATAATACAAAATAGGATGGTAGAAGGTTGTGTAATCAATGTATTAAAGTCGATAATTGTTTTTAAAATGTCATTTTGATAAAATACAAACGTCCACGTATGGGAAATTTTCTTGATAGAGAGTTATTTAATTTTCTGTGATTCTACATTCTTTAAATATTATGACAACAAATGGAGTACTTCCCTTCAAATAGACAAGTACGTGCAATTGAATATCATTTTTTCCCCTCAGCTAGACTTTAATATTACGTGGTGGTATAGTATTCATAAACCTTAATATGGGTAATACGATTCTCAATGCTTATCTTTCATTCATAGTAGGATAATATTATCTATAAAATTTGAATTTGAGTAACATGTTTCCTAACGCCTATCTCTCATTTATCTTAGAGTAATACTACTTATAAACTTGAATATGAGTAAAACGATTCTCAAAACCTATTTCTTATTCATTTCGGGATAAAATACTACTTATAAACTTGAATTTGGATAATATGATTTCTGAGATCCGTCTCTCATTAACCTCTGTAGTAAAACTATTCATAACTCGAATAAATCTCAAGCATGACTTCAAGACGTATAAGAGTAAGATGGTTTCCAGATAGTCAGACTCACTAATCGTCTCAGAATAATATTATTCAAAAATCAAATATGGGTAAAATGGTTTCCAAATATCTATTTTTCAAATATTAAGGGTAATATTATTCAAAAACTCAAACATGAGCGACTTGATTCCTAGATGTTTAGTTTTTAAACATTTCGAGATAATATTATCTAAAAGCTCGAATACGGGTGATTTGGTTTCCAAATGTCTATTTCTCATACATGGTAATATTATCTAAAAGTTCAAACACAGGTGACTTGGTTCATAAATATCTACTTCTCATACATCTCAGAATAATATTATCTAAAAGCTCGAATATGGGTGAAATGATTCTCAAATGTATATTTTTCAAATATTTTGTGGTAATATTGTTCAAAAGTCAGAATACGGGTAACTTAGTTCCAAAATGTCTTCTTTTCAAACATATCGGGGTAATATTATTCAAAATCCTGAATACGGTAACTTAATTTTCAGATGTCTACTTCTCATACATCTCGGGATAACATTATTCAAAAGCCTGAATATGAGTGAAATATTTTTCAAATGTCTACCTCTCATACATCTCAGGGTAATATTATTCAAAACCCAAATAAGGGTAAAATGGTTCACAAATGTCTACTTCTCATACATCTCGGAGTAATATTATCTAAAAATCCAAATATGGATAAAATGATTCTCAGATGTCTATTTCTCATACATCTCGAGGTAATATTATCTAAAAGCCCGAATATGGATGAAATGACTCTCAGATGTCTACCTCTCATACATTTCGGGGTAATATTATCCAAAAACTTGAATATAGGTGCCACAGTTTTCAGATGTCTATCTCTCATTCACTTCTAGAATAATATGATCCCTATCTCAAAAAAGTTTTGAGGCTGGCCTTATAACATACAAGAATAAAAGTGGTTTCTAGAAGATTAAGTTTTACAATAATTTCAGGGTAATATTATCTACAGTTCAAATAAGCCCTGAACATGACGTCAAGACATACAAGAGTGAAATGGTTCTCAGAAGACTATGATTTGTTCTTCTAATAATATCTAGAACCTAAAACAAGTCCTAAAGGTAACATCACGACGGAAAAGGATTAATGGTTCCCAAATGATTACAATGAACAAACTCAAGTCAAGTTAATAATACTTGAGATTAATTAAAGCCTTGAAATTAAGGTATATTAGTGGGTAGTATGGTTCTTACTGATGCCCTTTCTAAGGAGAGATCAGAAGATTAGTTTTTAGTGAAGCAAATTCTACGTTCTCAGCTCAGTTTAATTCAGGTCAAGAATTTTCAAATTGTAACTTTTAATTTTTGTCAAAATAGTTACTATTTGATTAAAACTAGGGAGCTTAATATTTGGGAAAAGATTTAGAGTATAAGTTAAGCCCAATAGGCTATGGGCCCTCAAGTAAGTAATATTGAACCAAAGCTAAAATTTTGTAAAAGACGGAAGAATCCGAGCTTGGTTTAAGCTAAAGGAATACTAACAATAGGGGGCTTGATATTTGGGAAAAGATCTAAAGTATAAGTTAAGCTCAATAGGCCAATATGTCCCCAAGAAAGTAAAATAAAACCCAAGCTGAAATCTTGTAAAAGATGAAAGAATCTGAGCTTGGTTTAAGCTCAGGGAATATTAACTAGAGGGTAACAAAGATCTCAGGTATAGTACAGGCTAAGACCTCTTAATCTTATATAAAAGGCCTCAGATATAAATATCAATTTCGAGACTTCTCCCACTCATGAAGGTCTTGGTATAGCACAACAAAGGTCTCAGGTATATAACACAGTCTAAGCTCACCCCAGATAGATAAAGAAGTCTCAAGTAAAGATTTTTGAGACTTCTCAATAATTTCGTATTAAGGAATGATTTGTTTTTTTCCTAAATTCTTTTCTAATTATTCCATAATAAGGATTCTTAGCATGATAAAAATATTCTGCGAAAAGAGCTTATTCCATAATAAGAATCTTTAATTTAGTAGATATATTATGTAAGTAAGATTTATTCTATAATAAGGATCTATGGCCTGGTAGACATATTCTATAAGAATGGCTCAAGATCCCACAAATTTCGAAAAGACCGATGTTTATAAGTGAAAATTCTATAATATTTGGAATTTAAATACGATTGAGATTATTATTTCCAAATTTTATAGAATTTTACCAAGTTTGAGAGATTTAAATATATAAAAAGAGAAACAATGACGACCAGGTATTCATTACTATTATAATTATCATTATGATGAATTCTAGACTAGACTTGATAACAAAATTTTGAGTTTAGAGCACATATTTTTTTTCTCCTTTTTTTTTTCTCTTATATGACAAAGTAAAATCATGACTTAAGTATTGAAGAATTTTTACCAAAATATTGACTTTTATTCCCATAAATTTCGTTGTGATTGTTAAGTAATTAATCAAGTAAGAAGAAGAAGATTATTGCTGGTGCACGGAATCAAAAAAATAATTTTTCTTGCATCAACAAAGAAAAAATTAAACCTCTAATTATAAATTTTTTCTTTTTCTTAAACATGAAAAGTTGTTTTGATTTCTTGAATTTAATTTTCATTTACATGGAAATATATTTGAACACGAAGAACACCGTACGGGAGACGAAGAGGAATACAAACTTTGGAGAATGAGTCCTAGTATCTCCCTCATTCTCATTCAAGTACCAAATAGTGAAAGAATCAAAGTTCTTGAAAAAATTGATGGTCTCATTCAAGTGTCAAATAGTGAAAGAATCAAAGTTCTTGAAAAAATTGATGGGACAAAGTGGTATGCTTTCACTATAGTTAAAATTAATTTCAACAGTTTTAGCACATGCATGATGTTAACACAACTAGAACTTCCATCAAAATCTGTTTTCTAATTTAATTATGTTGACCTGCCAAAACAAGGCAAATTTAACGTTTGACCTATTCCGAAACACAAATTTTTTTTCCAATCTCTACACCTCTTACCAAAACTATAATTGATATTTATGTAAGCTAGTGAAAAATTGTTTCAAAATTCCTATTATCTGTCAACTTCAAGATAACAACATTCAACCATAGTGGTCACCATATTAGGTGAAGCTGCAATTAATACTTAATATGTACTCTAAATTTGTGTAATCAGTTAATAAGAATAGTATCAGTTAATTTGGTAGAGTGGAGAAACGAAGCTCTTTCTGATCATTCAGAAAAGTTTATGACTAGTAAGCTTAAGCTTGGCTGATTATTACATTTTCTTTCTGTCCATCTCTCCAATTTGTTCAACCACAGAACATCACCAGTTGGCACATTTTCCAGTATTAATTAAGGATACATGCACTCATATATGAAAGACTCTCTCATTCGTTCGGAGAGCTAGTTTGAATATTTTATTAATTATAAACTCAAAAATGTTGCATAAAATTTCATGGCAACCAACACAATTTGATGTTGAAGTTTCAGTTTTCATGAAAACTCTTAATATTAATATTCATTCATCCTCGATAAACATGATTTATAAGATGAAGAAAAGTAAACATCAAGTACGACCGACCGTATGCACTTTCTAGTCAATTTTTAATGGTTCCTTAACTGGACAAAGATCCCCCACCACAGTCTGTAGACATATTTACTCAGTCAAGAATCATGTTTTTGAATTCATCAGTCAAGAATTCGTACAACTCTCATATAAAAAATATTCATGGGGCTCAATATTAAATTTTTTTCTATTAAATTAAAGTTTACTAGCTAGTAATATTTTATGTTAATTAATTAGACTTTTGAATTGAATTCGAATGAACTTAAGCTTACATATAGAGCCGCATTATTTATAATAACATTATACGTCAATCATATTTGTCTTCTAGTGAACCACGAGAATCACCATCATCTCAACCACCATTCCACATATTGTTCATTAGTTGTTTATTAATATGCATGTAATAAAGTGTTGTTTATATTTTAATTTACATTAATTGGGACATTATCATATGATTAGTTTATTTGGCACCAAAAAAATTGTAGCAAAGAGACAATATATGATACGCAGAAAGAGAATTAGTGTTTTATTTGGGATTCTACTGTTAATGTTTATATTCATTTTTTTATTAATATTTATTATTTTCAACACATAACAGTTGTGACTTAAAAATTATCACATTTCAATACTAAATAATGCCTAAATTTTGTGCTATATGTTTGTTGTTAATACTTTTCATAGTTAAAAAAAATGTGATAAACGTCAATTTTTAGTAAAATTCACCACTTTTTCATTAATATTTTATGTTAATTATTTCAATTTTGCAGCAACCGTGATTTCAAAGTTAGAAACTCAATTAATTTGTTTATACAACAGAAAATCTTGACTTGATCATCTCATGAAGCTCCTAAAAATTCTCGACATATTCAGAAGTCGATCAAGCACTAATCAGTGACTAGATGGTCCATGATGGCTCAGGAAGGAGTTAGCCATCTATAACATGACAATTAACCAATGCATTGCAACCACGCAAAAATTCATTAGAGTGACCATGTCAGCGCATCCCTTTCCTTTTAACTATTTAAATTAAAAATTAAAAAAAAAACAGTAAGAAAAAACGTGTTTGAAGGTTTGTACTTGTATGCAGTTGCTTCCATGTAAATCTCTGAAATGAGTCAAAATTTTCCAAGGCTCTGATCTTATTAGAGCTTTTGCTGCATATTTTCTCAAGGTCTCCCTTGAAATCAAACCACCATTTCAGACGTAAATCAAAATTTTAACCTATAAATACCTATTCGTCCTTGCAGTCCGAATCTAAATAACAAAAGCATTTAATTAGAAACTCAGTATTACCAAACAGCCCCTTAGCTTCTTCAAGGTGCCATGCAGCGTTTTTCATCTTCTTCTTCTCCTTCTTCAGCCAGAAACCTGTGTCGTAAAATCCTTCAACAGCGAAATCAAATCCAACCCATTTCTCGACCCTGCGATGTTTTCATAAATCATCGGGGGACGGATACGAAGAGAACAATTTCAGGGTTACTTTACCATCATCTTTTGAGGCTGAGGCTTAACCCTTTTTTGGATAG
>JAXCLQ010000004.1:6031381-6042949 GCA_035584115.1 Cedrela odorata
TTAGCGAGCGTGGTCAAAGGGCAGTGCCCTTGCGAGGGATAGGAATCCGAAAGGTAAATGAAATGATATTTGGAAATGAGAAGAGAATGTCAAAATCTATTCTAAATATGAAGAGATCGATACTTTGAATAAAAGTATCAATACATTATTTGAATGTATCGATACACTAAGAATGTAGATCGATACCCATCAAACAAATTGATACTTATGAAGGAAAGTATCGATCCTTTGTAAGACAGTAGCTTAAAAACATATTTTGGATCAAACGGTTTGATATCTTCTTCAATGGTATCGATAAATGACAAAGAGGTCGATACTTAAGAAAGAAAAGTATCGATACATAAAAACAGAAAGTTTGAAAATATTTACAATGTGAACCAGATCAATACCTTTATCAAAGGTATCGATATATGCCGAGATAAAGAGTTGAAAAATAATTACGAAGTGAACCAGATCAATACATTTATCAAGGGCATCGATACCTTGAAAGGAAACGGATCGATACCTGAAACTAATGTATCAATACTCGAGATTGAGGAAAATTCCAGAATCGAATCTTTCATGAATGAATCGATACCCAAGCTCAAAGATATCGATACATAGCCCAAAAGTATCGATACTTCGTTTAAATGTATCAATACTTTAGGCAAAACAGGGTAAAATTTACGGGCAAATAAGTCATTTCACACTCATTTATATATACATACAAAGGGGAGATCGACCCCATTGCCTTCTTCATTTGTTTTTCCATTTTCTTTTACTAAAACACATTTTCTCACACTCTCTCTCTCGAATTCCTCTTCAAATCAAAGCTAAACTCTTAAGTTTTGACCAATTTATGCTTCTCATGTGATTCTTCATCCTTCCTTAACAATGTGATACCGGATTTGATTTGAAATAGTAATGAAAGGCAGTGAACAAGTTAGGGTTTCGAATTGAAATAGGGTTTTCGGGTTTAAAGGACAATGTGAAGCTTATGAGAATATTTACAGGTTAAAGGTAAGACTATAAACCTATTTTGAGTTCAAGTTAATGAATTTAAGCATGTTTGAGTGTTAGAGTTCATTGTTCACTGAGAATTTCAGTTTAAATCCGCTCATGAAACATAGATTAGAGTTAATTGGAGTTATTATAAGCTTATATATTATTAAATGAGCATTAAATATCAATTTGAACACGTATAATCATGTTAGATTACAATGTGAAATTTGGAATAAATACGGTCATGGGATTCCGTTGTTGCGAATCGGTTAAATGGCCTTCGTTAGGAAGTCTCGTGAAATTAAATGTGTCAAACTAAGGGAATTTAGAGATGACGTTTATAACATTTGCATATCATGCATGAATACTAAGTAATTTGAAAATTTAAAAATTTATAATGTTGTACATGTGTAACGTAGGCACCAAACATTCAGGAGAAGTATTTACGAAGTGAGGATTAGTATTGGGAGTGGTGATTCTCCTAGTTTCTGTGAGTGAAACTATTTTCAACTTGTTTTCATGTTTTAATATGCTTTATAAAACTTACTATTTTATGAACTAAGAAATAGATTTATTGCTGTTTAAAGTAAATGAAAATGGCCTGTGTGATTTAAATGATATATGAATGGCCAGGGGTCAGGTTTGATATTGATAAAGCTTGCTTAAAATTGTTAAAATGAAATGATTATTGATTTGAAATGTGATTGGTCAAGAGGTTAGGTTAGATATAAAAAATGCATGCTTTATAATGATATTGAAAATAAAATTATTGTAAATGATTATGTACATGGATTTACTTGTGGCATTATATTGGTGATATGGTCGGGAGGCTCAAGTGTGTATGTGACTGTAGTTACAGGATAATAGCCTAGGGACAGACCTATGAGAGGCCGCCTAGGTGAGTACGCCACAGGTGGGGCAATTATATGGCTGGATGAGATGATATAGAGTTGCCTACCTGTGGGATTGTGGATGACAGTCATGAGTATCACCACATGACTACTCGAGGCGAACGTCAGTGGTGGGCAGATTTGAGAATGTGCATGCTTTCCTTATATTAAAAAAGACTATATTTTAACAAATTAGCATTATTTTCTTTGCATAAAGCCCACTGACGGTCTCGAGGTTACCACGGCCAAGGTAACTATCGAGAACATGAGCCAGCCAGTGATTTGATTAACATGCCATATTTTATTAACATGGATTTGTTTTATGTGTATTAACAATTGTTTTATATGCATTAACAATTATTTTATTAAACTGTATTTTTTCTTATCCACTCACGGAGTATATTCCTATATACTCACCCTCTTCACATCCCAAATTTCAGGAGATCGAGATTAGGAAGAGTATTGTGTAGGTGGCGGTGATCAGTAAAGGATGTAACGCCCTCAGGTACAGTTGATATTCTCGACTCACAGACTTTAACGGATTAGTTCACTGGGTATTTTTTATAAAACTGTTTTATGTATGTAATTACGAGCAGAAACGATGTAATTTGATAAATATTTTACATGTATCTTAAATTAAATATAACTTTCATATGTGAACTTGTTTGGAAACCGTCTTAGGGAGACAATAGTTATGTGATACATTTTACGATTTGTTTTGGAATATTTTTCAGATGCAAGGGTACGGTACTCAAGCAGCCTTACAGGCCTGAGGGATATATCAGAGATAATAATGTGTCTCTTGAGGGACATATCAGAGATAATAATGTGTCTCAAGAGTCTGTGACGGTTGTCACGTGTGGACCTCACGGGCGGGGACGTGACAGGAAACCCACTTAAACTTTCTAAAGTCGCCTTGAACTTGGTTCTATAAAAAGTTATGATAGTAGTGGTTTTGAAACTGTTTCTGAATATGATATAGATGTGCTGAGTTATTATTTGCTTATGAACAAATTAAGGTTGTAGAATTTGAGAATGAATGTGGCTATTGTGGGTTGATTTTATGTAAATAATTTATTTCATTAAGTTATAATGTGAGTATAAAAATTATTACTTCATTAAATTTTTAGAACTTATCTTGATCATTGCTCTATGAATCCATAACTGTGAAGAATATTGAAATGGTTTTCAAGAACATTGACAGTAAATCGAATATTGTGAAGTTATGAAATAAGATTTGGGCAATAATATGTAAAGAAGAGATATTGAGATGAAAGATTGACTTGTATATCTATATATAATTTATGTACTTCATGAAATTAAACTAAAATTAAAGTATTGTTAACTGATATGACTAGTGTATAGATACTAGAGCTGTATAGATATTAGAGCTATATAAATATTAGAAAAATTTTGTGACGGCACCGATAGTGATGAAGTTTATGTTGTCATTGTAGGAAGTATAATATAATATGCAAATTTTAGTTTCATGACCTTATAGTTTTGTAGTAATTTAATTACAGAAAATTTCGAATATAATGTGGAATATATATATATATATTGAGTTTAATTCATTTACGAAAATATTTAATTTTTTTATTTGAATATTTTATTATATTAGCATTCACTTACCGAGTCTCTTTAAACTCACCCTTCTTATTTTCCAATTTCGTAAGACTATTCATTTAGTAAGTTAATTCAACACCAAAAAGAAACAAGCTGAAAAGAAGGTAAATATTGCTGTTACCAGAGATAATATGTCCATGGTATGTATAGTGTTGTATCATTTATTAAGTAACATGATATCTAGTTTGACATTGAATATTGTCAATCATTTATATATTTAATCCATTATGTATTGTAATGAAAATATTTGTATAGTATATTGCTCCTTGAGGTGCATAAGTGGGTTTACAAAATATGTTGTGCATTCATATACTGCATTGATATTTAGACAGGTTGAGTAAAGCTTAGGATGATAGGGTAGTTCTATCACCTATCGGTAATATTTCTAGATTTGAGATGTTACATTTAAACACCCTAATATAATTACATAATTATAATTAACATAAATTTTAAAACAGATATAACAAAATGACATACTAATTAATAATAATCATCAATTCTTATAAATAAATATAAAATAATAATTTTTTTTCTCTTTATTTTTTTCTTTTGTCTTCTTTTTTAAATCTGCAAAATCCCTAAACACAACTTTACTTATTTAATATATACTAAATATAAAATTTTAATTTAATCCCTAATTTATTCTTTTATCTACTTTATCCAAAAATTATAACTTATTACTAAAATATTTTATTAATCTTATATTATACATATACTCTAATAAAAATATAACACAATATAAATACATAGTTATATAGGATTTTAAAAAAGTGACTGTTACAACGTGAGTACAATTGGTCTTTCTAGTCGAAGAAACATACATTGACAATTCAATCGGGACATTGGTCTTGGTGTATTTAATTTGCCTTTTTGAAAAAGAGTATTCAAATTGACTGCGGCTACAATCCATTATACTGCCCACGTTTTCTAATTTTGTTAAGGTACAACAATCAATTACGTAATTTTATTTATGGCAAGCTAATTATGAAAGCATTAATTATCAAGAAAGTATACATATAAAATTTTTATATGTATATTTTTATTTTAAAAACCATCAATCATATCAATAATTTCAATAGATAATATTATTGGATAAATTGCATTTCAACTTTATGTGTTCAATAATTGGATCAATTGTCGTGTATATAATTATTTTAATTATACATCAAATTTCTGTTCATAAAATTCTAACATATATATTTTTTTATTTTAAAAATTATTAATAATATTAATAAGAATAATAGTGAAGACATAAACTTTTATACAAATTTTATCGTACAAAATAAGGTGATAGGTGATAAAGTTATCTATTGAGCAAAATATTACAAGGCAGAAGAATGAAAACAGATTACACAATACATATTTGTTTTATTCATACAAGGAGAGCAAATCCTGACCGGCCATGAAAGGGAAAAGGCAGAATTGCAGACTAAACTATATTACCGGGAGAAATTCACACAAGGTATATAGGATCTAAAGAAATGTTGCAAAGACTGATACTAGAAAATATTTAATTAGATGAAACTTAATCTAAATTTCGGTGGCACAACCATATTTTTAAATCCATCTCTTGAAATAGGCCTAGGAACCTGCTGTGACGTGAGCCTTCTTTTGCTGTGAAGTTTGAAGGATCGATCGAAGTAACGGTTGCAGATTGTTTGGCAATCTTGATTTGATTTAGAATGAAGAGGAAGGGGAAGAGGAAGGGGATCTACAGGAAGATGCTTCAATGGCTTTGTGGTTCTAACTTTGAGAGGAATGTAAATTGCCTTTTGAATGTCGTCAATCAGTTCGGTGTTGGAATCATATCGATTGGAAGAGTGAAAGAACATCTTAAACGTTTTCATACACGATAAGTGGAGATGCTTGCATGATTTTGGCAGATCACTGAAGCCATCCATGAGAGCATGTTCGAGTAACTCTTTCTCCTTTCTGGCTAATATCTCTCTCACGTAAGCAACTGAATCTTCGATGTCTGCCTCTGGATTTTCTTTCAAGTAAAGCAAAGCAAAGTTTATTTTTCCGTCCCTTATTTCCTTCTGTAATAGCTCGCACAAATGTTAGCTTCAAATTAAGAAAAGTATAGAACATTCACTGAGAAATTAAATGTGATATTACCTGGAAACTTTGAATGTCATTCAACAAACGGGAGATAAACATGAGCAGTTTGGTTACTGCCTCGTATTGTACTGGCCTGAGTTTGTAACTTGGTAAGTTAGAGTTCAAGAAACATGATGCTGGAAGAACCATGGTGTGCGTAGAAATAGATGTCATTCCAGTTTCAAGGTATTCATTCATCGATGGAATGTTTCCACTTTTGCTCCACTTAGATTCCGTAAGCCATGAGGCAAATGTCTCATACCACTTCATACAGTAAATCCAATTTCCAAATTAAAACCAAGTGATTGTGAATCAATGTAAACTACACGCAAGAATTTGATTGACCATATATATATATATATGTACGTTAATTATTTGTTAAACGTACAATATCTCGAAGATCATTGGTTATATCGCTTCCTTGTTGTTGGAGGTATTTATCTGCAGCTTCTCTCACGAGATTATCAAGGGCATCGAAGATAGTCTTGCTGCTACCATTCAAGCCTTCATCATCCCATCTACATATATATATATATATATATATTCATTGAGAAACCAAATTAGTTGGTTTAGATTAGATATTTCTTCTTAATCTTAATGTCATAAAAGAAAGTTTTAGGTAAGATTGTCTCAACAAGATAAAATTATGTCATATGTTTTACATGTTCGTTCTCCTTATCATAATCGTTGCCATAATTTGTCCATTTTAAGCCCAATACCTTTTAACTGCATCAGTGAGGCTTTTCAACTCATTCAAAGGACCTTTCATATCGAAAAAATCATCAGCGACGGTAATAAGTATCGCACTCTTTGCAACTAATAATCGTATATAGGAATCATAAGGCAGCGAAATGCTGGCAGCAACAGCAAAATAACAATACGTAGTTTTTTCTCGACCAAATCCCATGTCAGTAAGACCGTTGTCTTTAGACCACCTATCTCACAGAAACAAAACCTCATTTACAACCAATTAAGTAGTCATTAAGAAAAGAATTATACTGTCTCAAGATAAAATATCGTTACTAATTTGGAGAATACCTCTTTAATTCCTCTAGTTCATATTGGTATACCGACTGTCGAAACTCGTAGTTCTGTGCCGCAAGTTGCAATAATTTATCATTGTAAGAGCGTGATAACCTGTTTGAAGAAATTGTTAATTTGTTGTAATTTAGGACAATTAACTTATAATTAAAATGATATTTCAATTTAATATTATTTTCTTTTTGCATCTTATGAAACTTATTGGATCACGATTCTTTTATCATCTTTTCTATTATTGACTTTAAATAATTCAAATAATTTATTATTAATTATATTAAACGTCAACATCCACTTAAAAATTAAGATTATAAAAGATAAGAAGAATATTCTGATTCAAACTTGTCCCTTCCTTTAATTAGGAACAGTTTTATTTATTTATTTAATGAATTTTTTTCTCGTAATGTCAAATTTTACTTCTAATAATAATAATAATAATAATAATAATAATAAAATCAGTTTTCATACCTGTGAAAGGAGGTCTTTCCCATCCATAAAGCATTCATATCTTTTTCTTCAATCCACATTCTATGTTCGAGGTGATCCAGTCGAGCAAGCCATGGAAGATCCAATTCATGCTTAATCTGCATGACATAATTAATGATCTCTCCCAAGATACTTTTAAGAAAAAATTAATGAATGCATGTTTTTGTTCATAAATGGAACCACCTTTCATTAATTATAGGAAGTTTTCATTTCAATAACTTTTTATCAATTTCGTCCTTGAACCGTTCGTGTTAGTGGGTTTAGAAATTTTAATTTCCACCACAAATGCAATTCAACAGTACACTACAGCACTACAATATTCATAATTGTACATAATCCACAGTTTTGGTGGCCCTCTGGCTGCGTGGAGACTGAAATCCTGTCCCCTTCAATATCAAATTTTTCTGTAGTGTTGTCTACTCAAACCCCAGAATTTGTCTTCTTCTTGATATATATATATACAGTATAGATTATTGACCACGTGAATCTTGAAATTAACTGAAATATATATATATATATATATATATATGAGTTGTTCCTGTCATATTCTTATGTCCACAAATATGAAACAGGAACAGAATATCTTTCCATTTTCCAATATTGTTTTTTTAATAGGATAGAGGAGATTACCACTTTCTGAATAGAGGTGAACGTAAAATTATCTGGGCCACTGGTTCTTGCTGATACAGTTTTCTCAAGTGATTTTCTAGCAAAAGATCTGGCCTCTTCAAGTTCATATTCTTCTGCAAACATAAGATCTGTTGCCCTATGAACGTTAAGCATCAAACTTGAGAAGTAATTGTGGTTATTTTCGATGTCGTCCAGAATTTCCCGGTTATTTAAAAACCAACTAAACATCCCTGAAAAAAGGAAAACACTCGAGCTTGTTTAGTAAATTATCCGAGACCGTTTTGCAATAAAGAAAACAAAGAAGCTATTAATGAGACCGTATGCATACATGGTGATACACTATAACCATGCATCCGCAGGAGCTGAAACGCTAATGAGTCTTTGTATAGCTGTGTTGCTGCTGAATTGATTTGTTTTTCAGATGATTCTTCATTCTTGTAATTCCTGAAAAATGGGCATGTTAACGTACTTGTATGGAAAATTTGTTTTCTCGAAAGCGAAATGTTATATTGTTACTATTATAAGTTGAGATCAATATTCTTCTTACCAGTAAACCTGTGTCAAAACTTCTTTAATCTCTAGGCTGAAATGCTCGGCTAACCCCAGCCTTTGCAATTGATTAACGACGCAAAGCTTCAATAGATCTTCATCTACGGGATACGTAGGTGGAACTGCATGCCACAAATACAAATGAATAAATATCCAAAAATAATAAAACAAGACAAAAAAGAGATTTGTGGAAAGTTCAACAGATGTATCACGAAATAATACTCTGATTACCTCCATTAGTACATTTTTGGACAAGAGATTGAAGGTAAGCTAAACACTTTTCGTTTCCAGTTGCCATGAACGCACGTGCTGTGGCGGAAGGGGACTGGAATAAAGAACCGTCGCCACTCAAGTGCTTGACTATATGTTCTTCATTAATATCGTAAGGTGGAAGCAACGCTTCAAGATATGCTAACAAAGGAGGATAATGGATATTTTCCTCACGTTCCTCACTGAAAAAGACAGTAGTAATGACCTTTGCTAAAAATCAATTCATCAATTGTCACATAGCTGGTTAATTATTGAAGCATAAAATTGATATCAGAAAAACAACCTTTCAAGAATTTGTTTTCGCTGGTAGAGTACATCCATCACTGCTTTTAATCGGTCTGGAAAAACGACCTCAAGACCAACTGCACGTGCTAGTTCAACCATTGCAGGAAAAACAATAGCGAACCAACGGGGACAGCTCTCATAATTTTCTCCAAGAAGTTTCTCAACATTTGCATGAAGAAATTCTAACCCTGCAAATATGGAAAGAAAATTGACGGTATGATTTTCCTTTTAACATCGACTTTTAATTTAGATTCTGTTATGGAAGCCATAGTGAAACCGATAATTTTCTGTCAAATAAAAGAGAATTTGATGTAATCATCTGGATTGTAACATCACATGCGACTTTACAATTAAGGTAATTATTTAAGAAAGTGCTAAATAGGATGGGTACAGGTCATCATCCTATTATTCAATGAATTTTGACAATATATTTACGAAGCCCAAGCTAGAGACAAGCATAAAACTTTGACAGACTTACTGTTCTAAAGACATGCAACTAACGCTGACAGAACTTCGCCCTAACTTATGGTGCACTGTGTAAACTTTAAATTAATTTAACTATTACTTATAGGGAAAGTCTTACATAAAAACAATGGTACAGGTATCCGTAAATGTATACCCGCACTGATAAATGTATGCATAATACCTTTTTGGATATGAATTTTTCCAGAATTCCAGCGTTTGAGTACAATAATGCAAGCAAGAGTTCCAGGAAGAGACTCAATGGTTGGGTTGCCATGTCCATCGAGCTCTCCCCAGGACCCATCTGCTTTCTGGTTGTTAAGCACCCAATTCAAGCAATTCTCGAACATGGGTCGAAAGGGTTGGTCAGATTCTGGAATCATGGCTAACCATGCAGTATCATAAGCAGAAGGGGAAACAAACGAGTAGGGATCCATGTTTGAAAACATTCCTCCTTTAATATCTTTAACTAATGCTTCAATTGAAAGCTGTGAAGCCTCCATGAATAATTGAAAACTAATTACAACTAAGAATTTGATTTAACTTCCACTCTTTGCTTCTTTCGCTTTACCTGATGCTCGAGTGATCGATTCTATTTATACAAATTCTAGAACGTACACAAACGTGAATCATGCTTTCTATTGTTTACGTTCACACCACATGGTTGAAATTGGAATTTGAAGATGTCATATTTGATTCGATTTTGTTCTCCTGCACGGATTGTCACATACAATAATATTCAATTTCTTGCATTCCCATTGAAAATGATAGATCAAGACAGTTGTTAAAGCTGAGGTCATGGTTGATGACGCCTCTAATCACAAAGTACATAGTAATCAATGGCCAACAAGTGGAAGAGCTAGACGATCCAACTAGACATATATCGAATCCGAATTCAAAAGATGTGTCTGCCTTTGGCTGATAATTAGTGTTAGTACAAATTATGGGTGTCTCTAGTTCATAAAGACAGACACACAACACATGAGATTCTGCAGAGCAGCTTTCATTCAGGACCTCAGAATGTTTTTGTTATCGCTTGGAAAATGCGCCACACACTGTACTAAAGGTTTTCTGATGTTAATAACAAAACAGTTAATTATTTATATTTTTAAATATTATTATTATTATTATCTTTGTGCATCTTTTTTTCTTTTTACAAGTTAAAAAGAATTTGGTTACCATGCATCAACGCAGTATAATAATTAATTATACACAATTTGAGACCTTTTATATTCAATTTGAAAACTATCATACAATAAATTTGAATTTCTAACTTAAAATTCTAACACAAAAATGAGTTACGTGAATTGAAAATTTAAAATATATTTTAGTTATATATTTAAACATTCTTGTTCTCGATTTTTATTTAAGTTATATAGAATACTATATAAATTTAATTACAATATATAGCTAGATAATGAAATATAAATATGATTTACCCCACATTTGCATTTTAAAAAATACGATTGTTCGCAAGTGAGAATGATTATATATTTGAGGTTTGTGCTATATATCTGAGGTTCATGCTAAATTAAAATTATCACTAAGAAGAATATTTTTTAATTTTTAATTTTTTTTTACGTGATAAAATAAACTAATTAAGTGAAAAATAAGAGAAAAACAAATCATTCACAATTACTACATCTTACAAATTCAATTTCAATTCACTCTGACCCAGCAGGAGAAATGTGTGATTGCAAAACTTATATTCACAAGACAGAAAATATAAATTCTCTTTAGATTTAATATGTAATTACTATGTTTGCCTCTTTATATTTTATGACTAATAATTTAAACTTATGATAGTCTTAAAATTAAATGCTGCTGCGTGAAACATTACTTCGTCCTATACATTTGGGAGGTTACATCAAATTTTCCTCTTCGAAAGCATGGATTAGATTAACACAAAATTAATTCCACGAGTCATGCTCAGTAGTTCACATGATATGATAGGTTCGTACTTTTAAAACCTTCGGTTAAGTTTATATTATTCCTTAATTTTAGAAAATTGCCTTAATTGCTTACCAATTCATTTTACTCTTCTCCTCTAAATAATCTCAATGTGTCGTCGTTCATAATTTGACCTGCTAATCACATTTTAAACAATATTAGTTACATAATCAATTCATATATAATTAGCCATTACCTTTAAAAAACAATCATGTCACGATATTATATTTGATATGTGGTGTTAAAAATATAACTCGTCATTGTCTCGACAGCTATACCATAGCTTGCCTCTTGAAATCGA